>WSXT02235642.1:0-15964 GCA_011762715.2 Neuroterus valhalla
CGCCAGTGCACGACTTCTGACATTTTCAAACAGCACAATTCCACTGGCAAACAGTACAATTTAACTGTTTCGGATTTAGAGAGTACATTATGCACTTGACCCTTGAGAGAAAACTTTCTGAATGAGTTACTATTCAGAAAATGTCGGAGAATCCTATGGAAACGACATTTCAAGCAACGACTGGAATTTTTGCCGTTAATAATTAAAGCGAGTACATCGTCTGTTGCGTCGCGTCGAGTAGCCTGAAAATGAGTAGCTGGGATTGGGCGTCGTTAATAACGATAATAACGTCCATACGAGGTGCATAGAAGGTCAAGTACTTAGGCCGCGAGTGACTCCGTTGAATCGGAATAGCCACATACACGGCATATCCGATTCCGCGCGCGTATCCGCAATAAATCCGCGGATTCGTTATTTATGTAAGTCCTCCAATGAAATTTCCAATGTTTAAGTTAAATCTAATTTACGGTCTTAGCAGTGCATTGCACGGGCCGGCGTGGTTCGTGTACGGTGAGAATGCGAATGCACCATAAATCATAATCGCTGTGCGTATATACACATGTTGCGGAGATAATGGTTCGCGCGGGGTTAAGCAATGGTGAGCTGGGGTCAACGGACGACCCCTGCCTGCCTTCACAGCGCCGAGGGTGGCTCAGCGCGACGCGGCGCGGCGCTATCCATTTAAAAATTTCTAAAACTGTACTCACATTGTTTTCTATCTGAAAGAAAGCTTGTTCGTAAGCTTGTCCTTCATGAAAAGGTACGATGACACAAAAAAACGAGAGATAAAGTTCACATCGATTCCAGGTGAAAGATTCGCTGCAACGAAAATTAACCTTGCTGGTCTTCTTTTACCTCAATTTCCATTCGCCAAGTGTCCAAAGATGCGATGACAGCGCTATCTACCGTGATTTGAGTTCATCAAACTGGAGTAAAATATCGATTCCCAGATGTCAGTCGCTTTTTGCTAACTAGTGTCGAATATGCTCTAGTGCATTGACAATTGTCCAATCGTCTATTTTGGGAAGGATTGATCAATCCACACGTTGGAAAATTACGTCAGAATCATTCTCTTGACCTCGGTGGAACTTATGCCGGAATCCATTTAATTTTTACCTGTTCAAAAAATAATCCGAAAAAAGTTTTAGCAGAGGAAGGAAAAAATTCAACTCGAAAAGGATTTAACTAAACTGGAGTCTTGGACGGGATGGTCCAGTTAAAGTCATAGTGCTTATTTTTGCAATTCAAAATTTGTTATCAACTACCTATAAAGTAATGTTTCGAAAATGAAAAAATTGCATAATATAATTTGGGTGATAAAAAATTGTTTTGAAAGCTTTGAAAAATTTTTATAATTTTTTCCCCTTTCACACCTCCAACTGATCCTCAAATTGTTTTTGAAATTTTGAGCGAAACTGAGCCCGTTAAGCGGACTTCAGCCTGAAGCTGAGCATCAAGTAGATGATGAAATTGACCCTCAACCATCCACTTCCGTTACTCATGATTCAAAAAACATAAATGAGAATCCCCTTCCTGAAACTCTTCGACCTTTTGAAAAAGCTGAGCCAAGAAAAGAAAATACGAGGGGACGAAAAAAGAGAAAATCGGCTATCCTAACTGATTCGCTGGTCAAATCTCAGCTGCGCAAAGAAAAAGAAGAGGCGGAAAAACGGAAAACTGGCAATGTAGAAAAGAAAAAACCTCAAGCGACACCAAAAAAGATCAGGTTTGACAAAAAAATGGCCGAAATTGAACCGAAAATCAGACCAAAGCGTAATTTATCGGAAACAAACCATTATTCTGAATCCATCGACTCAGAATAACTCGACTTTTTGTATTAAAAAAAAAATAAATGGTTATGTGGAAAACTTTTGCTTATTTACATTTCGTCACGCCATACTCTCACTAATTACACAGTATATGCACTTTAAACAACATTTTCCCTGCAATAACATACATTGTGACAACGTGCCAGGTCACGGGGCACGTTGTCACAACCGACTTTCCGTTATTCTTCGTTAAATAACAAGTATAGAGCAACAATTACATTAAATTGGATATCATCATATTCAACCTGAATAAATACCCTAACTTCTGACATACTATAGAACCCGCGAGTACTTAAAGGAAAAAATACAAAATTATTGAACAAAATGTGTGACAACGTGCCCCGGTCTACCCTATTTCCAAATTTGAATTTATTAGGACAATTAAAATTCATCGTTGTTCAAATTTTTGTTCAAAGTTTTTGAAATTCACGTTGTTGAAAAAAATGTAAATTAAAACTCATTCGTGAGATAAAGATATTAATTCAATTCGCTTTTTGAGGGAATGCTTTTTTCATAGTCGTAATAATAGTAGGAGCAGAATAAAGACTATCAAGACAGCAAGTTTTTAAAGCCACTTATAGAATTTAAATTTAATTTGAATAAAAAAAATTTTTTAATTCATTATCACCCCATAGATATTAGAAGCATTTAATGTCGAAAAAAATACAAAAAAACAATCTTGCAGTAAATAATAAACACGCGATTTAATGATATTGCATCTTTTTTTCTAAAGGAATAATATATTTGAAAGAGATGCTGGATGCGTAGAGTTGAATTTCATTGAAAATCGAGAAATGGTATCAGTGCTTGAAATAAAACTAGGGAATAAAATGTAAAAACAGTTGTATGCACATTGCACACTTTACGAACCTTTTTGTGTTCTCTCCAGGATACATGCAAAACAGTGAAAAAGAAATAAAAACGGCGAGCTGAGTAAGTGAAAGAAATCGGAATGAAAAAAAAAATGTAGACATGAAAAAAAATGAACAAGATCACTGTACTACTGCTATTGCTACTGCTATTGCTGCTGCCGGGAGAGACTATCTCGAGAATACAATGCGACTGAAAGGGAACCGATTTGCTCGGCAAAGATAAGAAGAACACTGTGACTGGCTTCATTTCATCCTTTTCCATTCGTTCAGGTATACGAAACTTCTACACATGCCCGCTGAGAATACAGGATCCAAATTGCTTTCAATCCTTTGGAAATTCTGAATTGGGAAAAGTTTGAATGTTTCGCTTCATTCAGAGTACACTATTTACGATTAATTGTACCATTTAGCTCCATTGCGAATTATGTAACTATTTGCAAGAATTCAATTTTTTCAGAGGAATAAATAGAGTAAGTGGTATCGCAGTCGTCATGCTGGAGGGCACTTCTGCAGAAAAATGAAAGTATGAAGTTAGGCGTCAAATTTATTAATTGGTCTTGTATTCTTATTTGAAAGTACAAAAGTAGTCAAGTATGGTAAAGAGTATTGCTGGACTTGATTTACTTTAGCCAAATATTATTCCTTTTTTGTGCAAAAAGAATTTGTAAAAAGGAACGTGGAGACGCGGAAAACTTACTGGTCGCAGGAAGAAAAGTAACTAGCGTATGATTCAAATGTGCGTCAGAAGAAAACTTTATCTTCACAAATGTTCATGAATAAAAGTGATGAAAATTAAACGGCGTGTTGAATTTCATTAAATCATATCTAAATTGTGAAAGAAAAAGACAAATGGTAAATACTCTTCTCTGATACTTCTATCGATATATCACTTCGCCGGTTTTGTTTAACCTTTCAGTAAGTAAGCTAATTCTGTGAATTTATGATCTGAGGATTATCATTCTTTGAAGACTACTACTACTGGACCTACTTTCTCCTTACAGTTGTAGTTTATTATCATTCACGCAGTAGAAACTTACAATTAAAAATTGTTGTGCCTTAAACAAGAAATCTGTGGATTCAAGCATTGCCGCATTCAATTATAGGACTTGCAGAATAATTTGGACTATATACAAGAGGTAGATTTTCAAACTAATGACGTAGAAATCATTCTTCCTTGGATCGTGCCAGGTCAGCCTTAAAAATGCGAACTGCAACGTTCGCGGAACGTCGACAAAATGTGTGGTTATGTACACGATCAAAACCCGAAACATCTCCTTCCACACAAAATATTTGTTTTCTCCATATGAGATAGAAAACATTGAATAAGCAGCTTCTGAAATATTGCTATAGGATATATTATTTCATCATACATAATTCTTAATTTGACTTCGAAGTGTTGCCAAGGCTACTACTATTCACTGGACACAACTGCATCGCTTTCCCTAACCCAAAAGGAATTTTCAATATGTACCCACTATAGGCCAGGAAATGATAATAAGCTTAGAGCTCAGATCTGATCGGTGTGTTTGTAATTTGTGACTACAGCACAAAGTGGAGTCAGCAGCAGAGGGATCTAGGATTCTCACTTTATCTGTCTCTATCTTCGATTCTCCATGTCTGTTACTTTATCTATCTTTCTCTCTCACACATCGCGTACGCTTCTTCAGCTCCAGGGTACATATATTTCCTCCTGATCTGGAAAACAATACGCTAAGCCTGGATTTATATGCACCGCTACCAGAGGCAATAACTTACCGCTGCCTCTTCTCTAGCTGAGAGAGTATATACCCCAACGTCCCTCTCTCTAAATAAGGACGCGACGGAAATGGCGTCCCATTTCTTCTTCCCGTACTCGTACCGAGACCAATAATACTTCTGCACGGTAGCATCGCGAATAACCGTTTCCTTGAGCAAAGGGCTTTAAATATTTGACAAGTTAAACGGAAGCTTTCCAGAGTCTTGATCAATTTGTAAGATCGTCAAATCCGCAGTATTAGTGTAGTAAAAATGATAAAGGAGTGGTGTTAGTAATGGCCATTCAAGAAAAAAAGAAACGAAAATGACTCCTTCAGCTCTAATGAATACCTAAGATCATGAGGAGCAGAAAACATGCCAAATAATCGATTCCGACTTCTTGATAGTTGGAAACGAATCTTGATATAGTTGATACCAATTTCATAATAGTCGATAAATAACTTCTGATAGAGAATTAAAACTTCCTTATAGTCAATAAATGAATATTAGTAGATGATGCCAACTTCTTAACCACAGATGCAGGACTTCAGCTGGAAAACATCCTAATTTCCGATGACTTATTTCTGATAGGTGATGATTATTTTCCGATAGTCGGTAAATTACTCATAATACTCCATACCGGCTTCCCAATAGTCGATGAATCATTCTCATATTTTCCTATGCTGGCATCAAAATAATAAACACAAGATTTCTAAACAATGATAAGCAACCGATATATGAGACAGTAATACATGATACAGAAATAGCCGCAGTGTTTGTTTGCATGTTCTTGTGTCAATACGTTAAAATCAATATTCTACTATCTCCGCGCCTTCAAAAAATCTAGCATTTCAATGCATTTTTTACATCCGAGAATAAATTTTCCTTGTTTTTAGTGAATTCGATATACAGGACTTCAGTTTGTTTATGGGTATTCTCAATATTCGTTGAAAAGATCCTAATCTTGAATAAACAAAGCTTAATACTCGGCATGAAGTTTCTACAAGTTGATAAGCAACTCTAAATAGTAGGTGCCAATTCTCAACTACCCAATGTTTGAATAGAGAACACCATATAGCAGATGTAAGAATCCTGATAGATTATTCCAATACTTCCTAATGATCTATAGATACATGCTAATATTTACTGCTCGACTCCTGATATTTGACACAGACTTTCTAGTAGTCAATGCCAACTTCCTGATAGGGGAAAATCACTAGGAGATAATGCATTGCAGACGATAATAGCTTCCAGATAGTCGATAATTTATTTCTAATAGACTATACCAAGTTTTTAATACTGGAAGAATGGATACCAGTATTCGGTGCACCCTTTTTTTGATATCGACATCGCAATCGTAATTTAAGTGGTCACTGAAAGTTTATGAACGACTCCAAATAGTTGAGGCCGTCTTCCTGATAGTCAACCCTGATGGTATCAAAAATTGTCTACAAATAAATCCTAAATATTTACTGCACATTCCAATCCATTGTTTGATATTATTTGAAATTAAATCTGAATGCTTTCAAAACTCCTAATTTACATAATGTTTTGTTTGCTCTTCTAGAAAGAATGTATCATCATTTCTCAATCGTCCTTTTGACTGTAGAAGTATAATGGAGCGATAGCAAAACTGGCATCATTCTGTAGGAGTCAGAATTCAATTCGTGGTTGACGCCATTTATCAGTCTGTCAGTTTATTTTTTAATACTTCATGATAATGAAGAATCCCATTACAAATGGTTGCTGACAATCAACGCTCTTCGCAATGAGAGAATCTTACATTGCTTGGGATTTTGCTAAATTATTATCACAATCATTCATCATACATAATACACCGTTTATTGCGTATCTCGGCGCAATTCTGATCTCTTTGTATCAAACGGTATTTTTATCTTCTAACGAACGCGAACAACATGAATGTAAAGTTGGAGTCTCTTACCTCCTTTGCCTCGCATTGACATCTCAATAAATCGTCAGTCTTTATGCAAGTAAAGGATTTGCCTTTATCAATATAGGAGCAGCGTAGAATGGCTTACGTTCATATATGAAGAGGAGATTGTTTGTTGTCTGGCATTAGGAAAACCTAACTTCAAAGATCTTTTATATTCTCATAATAAATCAGGAGGCAGTAGGATTACATAAAATTTTATCTGCTTGGTCCTATTATTTTCAAATTGAACTAACTATTGAATTGAAGATAGTTGGAAACTTGACGCAGTTATCACATCTACATCTTCTAAGATTATAATACAATGAAATGACTTTTGATACAATTGTGAATTGAATTCGGAAGATAAATTACGTCCAGGTAGCCAAACTACATTCTGGATGGGTTATCTGCTTTCCTTATCTCATCCAGAATCGGCTTAGTACTTTCCTCATCAGGAAGGCTATAGTTTCAGAAGGTAGTAAGTCACATCAATTGAGCAATCACTTCAACAGTTTCTGAGATAATTATAGAAACGAATTCAATCTCACAGAGTAAGTAAAAATCATAAAATACAAGTAGGTCATTCAAATTGTCTCAAATCCAGGGTTCTTTTCTGTTTTTACATCAACTTTGAACTATGTGAATGAAAAAAGTGACACGTCAAAAAACAGATTCTTCAAAAACCATATGGGTGCTTGTTGAGAGCCGCCGCTCCATGTTATCAGAATGAGAAAAAAAATGTTTTTTATCAAAAAATAGTCCAAATAAAATTCTTAGACATTCCGAGAGGAATGATTTTATCGCATCCCATGTCGTTTGTCTAAAATTTCCAATTTTCGATTCTTGATTAGAATTTTTAATGGGTGAAACTGTTCATCGAGCAAGACGATAAGGAAACTAAGCTTCATTTTTTGGCTCTGGATATATGTGCCAAAGCAAAATATAATCCGATGATTCTTTTAGAATCCAGACATTAGTTTTCATGTTTCTCCATTCTCCCAAGTTTCAGAAAAACATAATTTGTTATTGTGAATTAGATACATATGGCTCTTGCGTAATTAGATTCGATCTTTTACCTACATTCTGATTGGAGTGTTGATGGTATTCTCTTTCACTCAATAAAAAGATAACATAGTGGAGGCGCCTTGAAGATATGTTGAGTAATCATTCACATTGCCTTGTTCCAAGCATAGTTTGCGTTTTGTCCGACCCTCCTTTAAATACAAGTTCTGATGGATGTGAATCACAAGAATTTTACGCCCGCTTCACAGGGCGTAAGTCTAATGACTAAGGGTCAAATCGATGGAGGCGAATTCGGCGACATCTGAAGTCAAGAAGACAAATATTCTAATTATTATTATCGCATCATATCCCTTGTCGATTTCCTTTATTCTTGACAACAAAACCGTTACAACGTAATTTTATGCGCCTAAGGCCCTGTGGAACATGAGGCACGAAACCCAGATCATCAATTTTCTTTTTGCAACAACTCACGCCAACAACCAATGAGATATCGAGTTGGAAGTTTCAGAGAAGCCTAAGAAAACAATTACCCACATTTGTATACAACAATAGGATCAAAATGTTGAATTTTTTTTTTTTTAAGGAAAATTACAAAATTTTTAACCAAATTGCGTGGATGAACGTAGTATATTGTTTTCGAAGCCTTGTCTAGAATTTCAACTAAGTATCTCATTTGATGCGGGCGTGAGTTGTTGCGAGAAAAATCGATAATTTGAGTTACGTGGCATATGTATGACATGGCCTAATGCAAAACTCGTCTCAAAATTAATTTATCGAATCAGGTCTCCAAAATAAAGATGAGCAAATATCTTAAAAATAGTAATAGAGCCTATTATTCAATATTTATCAAATCAGGTAGTAAAAATAATAAATAGGTGAGTTAATGCCCCGAAAATAGAGATTTTGGTATTTTAAAAAAAATCGTACGTTAACAACCCGACGATACGCGACAGCACAATGGAAAGAAAGAGAAAAGTTTAGTTTCAATTGAAAGTGAACATACAATCCTCAGAAGATTTTGAACTTTTTCTCAAATAAACATATATAATGCAAAAATTAAAATTTTCCCAATTCAATCGTCCGACTGTTTCGAATAATGCAACCATTTTTGAAATTGCAATAATTTTGATAGACTGCAGAAGGTCATTATTTGGAGATAATTTCTTGTTCCACGGTTAAATAATAATAATACGAGCCGAAGTTTTGTATTTTCCGCTAGACATTATGATCGTCCATTATTAGCTAATAAAGTTTATGCTCATAATGAAAGAATGCATGATTCAGACATGTTTAAAAAATTATTCTTCCAAATGTAAGTATTTTTCATCCACTGATTTAACCTAATCCCAACAAATCAACACTATTCTCCTTGAACTTGCAATATATGTTAGACAAATTTTCTTTCTAAAATTTTTTTTTTTTTCGACAATAGAAATTTTTTCATCATCAGATATTCCAATCATTGCAAACAAATTCATGATGGATTCAGGCATTTATTGGTACTCTCTAACTAGCGCGAAATTTTTTTTTGACATCTCAATCAATAAACCTTTTATTGAATGTGTGGCTCTATTTAAAGTTTTGAAATATTTGAATATTATATTTGGCCGTGGTGTGATGCATTCTGCTAATGTCTTCTTATGTATTAAATAGTATTTGAGCTCAATCAAAATAATATTTGTTTAATGAAAGTAATAAAATAATGGATATCAAAAGAGAGAATATGTCAGGGGGCATAAAATACAAAAGATAGTGTTTATAATTTCGTATATTTAACATCTTAAAATGAAGTCACTTTACGTACGTACAAAATAATCATTTTTGTTGTTGAATCTTTTTCATCTGCTACATGAAATTCCTTCTGCGTAGAAATAACAGGTATTTCCAAAGATTCCACGTTAATGAATGAATGATGCTTGATATCGGCGCGGAAAGTGATCACCAAGTACAGCATATAATTCACTTGTCATTATAATATTCTCCATGTTTTCTAAGCAAACTATAATCCATCGGCGTGAGGAATCAAATATTGGATAAACAGAACCATAAAAGACTACTCCATATATGTACCGACGATCGGAAGCTACACGTGGCGGATTTGGGCCGAATGGTCTGATGGAGCCATTCACGTCCGCATAGTAGTGAATATCAGGCCGTCTTTGGTTTACGGCCATGATTCTATGAGGTATCTGGAGGGATGAGCCTAATTCTGTGAAAAGAAATACGAGTGAATGAATTTTGTTAACACTTGAAATCTAACTTAGAACAACTACACGGCATCGATTCTTGCAGAAATAAGAATGAGGAAGCTGATTGTTAGGCTGCAAGTGGACAGCAATATAGAATGTCATATATTCTCGGTTATAGCAACACTTAGGAGTGGAGGTGGCAGTAGGAGGAAGAAGGAAGGAGTGGAAATAATCAGGTAGTTTGGGGGAAGGTAGGTTCTGGCAATGAATGAGAAACCAGAAGGTGAGGAATATTGAAGATAAAGGAGTAGACACGCTGCTAAAGGAACTGAAAATGGTAATTAATGAAGTTAGGAAGGAGCTCATATCAGAAGGAGATGCAGACGGGGTAGGGAATGTCAGGGCTTCAATTTTTGAATTGGTAATGGTAACAGGAACATGAGCCTGATGCAAAGTCGCTAGTGTCTATGATCAAATATAGTGTTCAAGATTGTATGTAAGGAATAGTTGATAAGATAGTACATTAGGATTCTTGACAAAAAGAACATTTAATGGTTACTCAGAGACTCATCAACCTGCAGAAATAAGATAGTATAAGCAAATAGAGAACTTCCTAGTATGCTGGTCACAAAAAAAAACGTTTTTCTTCAAAAATTCAAAGTGGTTCTGGATTCCTCCCGATCTTAGGACAAATAATAAAATTTTCTCCCATGGATAACTCGATCGGATGATTCTGAGTGCTGCCTCATAAATTTTCAAGTTAAAAATATGAAAAAAACTCGGAAAATGGTTTCTTCGTCGAAGCATTGTTTTCATTCGTATAGAAACAAGTGAATTGAAATTTATTTAGACTATCATTTAGTAGTTCCATTAGGGATGTATGATTTTAATTGGAACAATTATTTTGGTTGAGTCTGTGATGTTCATATACAATTGAGAATAATACTCTGTTTTAGTATGACCATAATGAATTTATATTTGAACATAATATTGCATGCATACTGTTCTCTCCGGTTGCTAATGCATAAAAAATCAATTGGAGTGTTGAATTTTCTCAGTGCATACGGAGTTTGCTATTTAGTCAATTTTAATCAAAAAATTAGGCTTTTCCATCAAATATTACAATTTCAGTTTCAGAAGCGTTGAAAGCTGCTTCTGCCAATCAAGTCGATGGTCATTAAAAACGTATGATGAAAACAATATTTCTTGTTTCGTAAATCCTTGACATCCGATAACACCTAATTACCAAGCAATAAATAATTAAAAAACCCACACATAAAAATAATGAATAACAGAGCTATAAAGATAATAAATAATCCAAATTGTTTAATAAGTTAAAAGAAAAAATTTCAAAGGCATGAATTCTGATGAATTTCGAAAAAGTGTGTTTTTACATTTAAATCCTTTGCTTGAGACGCGGCATGTTTAGTAAACAGAGTCTTCAATTAAATTATCAAGCAGAATGAATATATACGAGGTTACTTCGGCAACATAAGAGGTAAAACCTAATAGAAACAAAAAACAGCAAAAGTAGGTCCGGCCTCTTTCTGTTTTCGAACGACACACTCGTTATTGAAATCACCTTAACCACCCTATCCCTTGTAGATTGGCACATTATTCACCTTTCTCCAATCACTCGGAACTTCGCTGTTCACAGCACACATATTCATCAATTCACACAGCCTTACAAACAAATATTCACCACCGAACAGAGCTAATACCATTCACACTGGCAGCTCTACCATAATGCAGTTTTTTCATTACGGAAATAATGTCGTCGATGCCGATTCTGCTCCCGCCACCTACATCGGAATGGTCTAACGTATCCGTGTCAGTGTCACTGTTTTTATGCGCCATGGGTTCACCTTCATATAGCTCCTTGAAAAAATCCCTCATACAGCCTTTAACTTTGTCCGAATCCCATACCATTTCACCACCAGCATTCTTAATTCCGACTACCTTAGAGCTAGTATTTCCTTCCTTAGGCTTTCAACCCATTTCCAGAATAGTTTCTTATTTCCTTCGGGATCATTTCGCATTTTCGTATCTTCCTACGTTTCGATTTTATCCTTTCTTTCTTTTACTAGTATATTCGCTTTCCTCTTTTTATCCCTATAATCACTTATGACCCTAGTCCTTTCCCTATCACTAAGACTTCTTATATTCAACATCCTCGAATACACTTTTTTTCTCGTTGACTGCGACGCGTATTTCATCATTCCACCACGCATCACTGGACTTTCTTCGTACTGTCGCAGTACCATACACTTCCGAAGCACTCTCGAAAATTCCATTCCGCAGTATTATTTATGCACGCTCTACTATTTTGTTACCTTATTCTGTCTTCCTATCATCTTTGTGATTTCCTAAATATTTTTCCAGATTTTCACGATGTACTATTATTACTTCTGGTTTTTGCAAATTGTCTTTTCCTAATCACGTCTGCTTCGATTTTTCAATCAATTTTCTTCTTAATTCTTGACCTAGGTTAATTCTTTAAACCATAAAATTGTGATCCGATCCGTATTCAGAACCTCTAATAGTCATTGTATTTTTTACCAGCCCTCCAAGTCTTTCGTCCGCTACAACAAAGTCGATCAGACTATGACTTTTTCCTCTGCGCCAAGTATACATGTGTATCTTTTCGTGCTTGAAACAAGTGTTTGTAATGAACATCCCCTTTTCTAAGCACAAACTGAGCAATTGATCCCCATTACTATTCGTTTTTGGGTCGCCGAAAAGAGAAAGTACTCTGCTAGTACCCCCACGCTGCACTCTAACCCAACCGTTCATGTCTTCGAGCGATATTATTTTTTCGACCGAATCACATGTTTCTATTGTATCATTCAACGAGTCCCAGAAGGTGTTTTTTGCCTCTTTACTGTCACCATCAACAGGAGCATAGCATGCTACAATAATCAACCTTCTGATTCCCACTTTTTTCTTACCCATAGTAGTCTAGGAGAACAACACTTACAAATTTTGACGTGCTGTTTTGCTCTCTCAATCCTTATAATTAGACCAATCCCTTGACTACCATGTGACTCTTTGTCAACTCCTGAACAGAATTTGAGACCATTTTCCACCATTCTCCATTCTCACAACTCTTTTTCTTTGTTTCTGGTACGCACAAAATATATACCTTCCTTAGACGCATAGTATCCCACAACTCCTTTTTCCTTTTGATCATTTACGCCTCTGACATTTCACACACTCAGTCTCCATTCATCACCTGAAACTTTTCTGGGAGCACGGGGTCCGTTAATGACGAGCAAGAAAATGTTCCGTAAATAAAGCCATGTCCAAACAAAAATCTGATTTGCCATTAGGTGGTATATTCATGCATAACGTCAGTTCCATCAAACATCAGTCATGTGAAGGAAGGTATAAAAGGAAAAAGGAAGATATAAATGAAGCCGGAACAAAACGAGTAAATATTGGTTGGGTTACATACTGAGGAGGGCACCAGTCTCCTGCAGTTTTGTCTTAAATAAAGTGAAGGGCAAACTTGGTTCTGTGAATCGCTGAGGAAGATTTTTTTTTTTTGAGGAGTTTCCTCTATATTGAAAATTGTCACTCTTACACAAAAAAATATTGGGAACACACATGTCGTCAAAAATTGAAAAAAAGACGCGTATTTTGTTCAAAGTAGTTTAGCTCCATTAGAAAACTTGAATTCGAAAGCAAAAGTTGTAAGTCTAACCACAAAAATCAGGAATTTTCAATATAACAAACAATTTATCACCAAATAAACTGTCAGGGCAAGGTAGATGGGCAAATATAAGGTTTTTCATCCTTGTGTAATCATGCAGCTTTGCCGACAAGAGATTCTTCTATGTTGAAAGTTTTCACTTGCACACAAAAATATTGGGAACACACATTAAGTCAAATATTGGAAACATAAACGAATATTTATGAGACCGATAGAGACAAGTGGTCCTTATCGAGTTATTATTATATTTACCAATCAAATTGAG
The DNA here is from genome assembly GCA_011762715.2 of Neuroterus valhalla. Taxonomy (NCBI): domain Eukaryota; kingdom Metazoa; phylum Arthropoda; class Insecta; order Hymenoptera; family Cynipidae; genus Neuroterus; species Neuroterus valhalla. The sequence continues at coordinate 13,558 of WSXT02235642.1, forward strand.
AAAAACCGCTAGTGTGAAGAGCGAAGTACCGAAAACAGCCTTCATTTTTGCAGAATGGGAGAAATCGATTCACAGGGTATTTTGTTAACAGGGAGTTTATTCATAATGAAGCTTCTCAAGCTATTTAATTGGTATATATACTAGTCGCTATCTCTTTCATCATTCTGAATTACATATTTATAACAGCTTAGTTTGAAAACGGAATTTCCTGAATGTCCAAAATTTAGTTCGAATTTTGTAGGAACTTACATAATATAAATTACTGAAATTAAAACTTGATAATTCATATATGATTATGCAACGAGAATAATTAAATATCAATTAAAGGTCTCGGACTTGTTTCGAGGCAAAAAAAAATAGAATACTCATATTCGTGCAATTCAGTTGTAAAAATTCTGTATAATTCCAAGAGAATGAAGTCATTAATATTTTATTGAAGGCACTAACTAGAGTTACGGATTTCTCCGTGATCCTTATCAGATCAAGTATAGGAGTATTCTACAATATGAGCAATATTCTTACATTTAACCAAAAAGTGGCGGCGTATTTTTTTTTGAAATATTTTTTATACGTTTTCATTCCATTTCAGTAGCTTTTACAAATTAAATACTCAGCATTGGGTTTCCCTAGTCTTGAAATTTGGTATCAATAACAATATATTTTTTGAATCAACATATTATATACGTTCCTGAGTAGCCAAACTCAAGCAAAAAATTGATTCAGATGAAGGGTACGGAACGCTGGAAACTGATATATAATAAATTATTTCAAATTGATATACTGCGGTAAGGTGCAATACTTCGATTTTCTTATTTGGTTTCCTTATTTTCGAAATATTGAATTTTATTTGTGCAATACCAAGTAACACAGCCTTTTGATAATTACGGTTGTGCAGATATAATTTTGAAATTAAGTTATAAGAAGATACCTATCGTCTCTTGTTATAATACTACACTCATCACGCGTTATAGGGCCTCTTGCTGTAGTGCCGGCTTCACGACTGTTCATGCTAGAGTGATTCTGTCACTCCCTCCGAGCCTCGTACGATGGTCCATTCGCTCGGAAAGGCAGTACCGTACCAATTTAAACTAGCCCTTCTCGGTTGCGGTTCGCTGTTTGGTTCGGTTCTCGGTTGACCACGCATGCGCGGTTTATGTTGCTTTTGGCGGTTCGGAACCCACCTTCAACTATAGTTTCACCCCTGAGTTAGTGTCGAGGTGTGCAGAGAGATAGAGAGAAAGTTAATATGCAGTGACTTTCAAACCCGTAACAGGAAGAAAGCCTAAACAAATATTTCATGTTATAGAAAGTTTTGTTTATCTTCCGAATCTTTTATTTTAATTTTCAACCTTGTGTCCATAGGGGACTTTCTATCTTAGTACATGCAGAGTATCCCAGAATTTCGACAGTCAATCAACCCACAAAAATATATTTTTTTTTGCAAAAGATTTACTTAAATTTGTTTAAGAAGGGACATATAAATCATTAATACATATGCGATTGGAAAATTAACAACAAATGAAAACAACATTTTCCACCTGAGAGTGCACTGGGCCACCTCTGAATATATTTTTTCAAATATATTTAATCTGGTGAGTCTCTTCCTAGCCAAAGGAACATGTAGTTCAATAGTGGCTACTGAAAAACTAAGAAAATATTTTTTGGATCATCCGAGTGTATATTGTATGAAAGAGAATTAGTCAGTTTATAGATTTCACCAAGATTTGCTACATCAAGAGCTCTTTACTTCAACTCCACATTGATCGTCGAGAAGCTGTTTTCAATATCAACAGGGCATTGTATAAATGAAAAAATATTATCCAATTTAGACCAAGTTGCATTAAGTAAATGTTTCAACTGATGTCTGTTAGTTCTAACTATTTCTCAGTACCGTTTATGTTATTCATCACGAGAAATAACTTTGCATTTTAGGTTTTGTTACTTACATTAGACGAATGTTTTTGCAGGGAAAAACATGTTTTTAATAGAATTTTTTCCATCCTAAATGACGCGTTTGACCCACCGAAGACTAGAGTCCTGCACGTGGGGCTGAGATTATTGCAAGGTTAGAGAAATTTAATATGTTAATACTTTGAGCCCTCTTTTTACTGTGTACGGGTGGTAACTTTTTGATGTTTTTATTCTTTAATAGAGGCTGTTTCAATTCCGAAGACAATGCTCAAGGCCATTTTTACATTCTCATCATTATGAGGAGGTATTAGATTTGTGTAAAATTTGACCCCCCTCTTTTTTGTCGAATGTCCACGTTTCGAGACCCCCTGAACCCGAAAAACAGGTTTTTACGAATGTGTCTGTCTGTCTGTATGTAGGTATGTATGTATGTATGTGTGTCTGTAGGTCTGTCTGTTAGCACGATAACTTTCGAAAAAACTAATCGATTTGATTG
>WSXT02235653.1:0-15964 GCA_011762715.2 Neuroterus valhalla
TATGCGTACACCGACCTTCAATCCGCCGTTTTACACCGAAAATACATGGACGACAAGGCGTGTTTTCAATGTATTCGACCGAAAAATAGTATGTGTACTATTACGCCTGTCTGTCTATAGTCTGTAATCTGTAGTCTGTGATCTCTGTACTCGATAACTTTCAAAAGGATGATCGAATTGGATTTCCCTTTGGCACACATGTTGAGGAACCAATGAGAGAGGCCAGGTTCGTTAACCAGCGTTTTTGGATCGAAAATCGAAGACAGGAAGCATTTTAAACATTTTTTTGGACCTTTTTTCCGAGACTCAAAAATTGTAAGCAAAATATCTTGTAGCACGTAAAAAGTGAAACAATATGTCTCAATCACCTTGAAAAAAAAATATAGTCAGAGTTGTGGCATTTTCATAATTCGAAAATATGAACGAAAATGAGAATTTTTAGCCAAACAACGCGAGATATGAAAAAAAGTTTGAAGAAAAAAATGTTTCTTCGTGGGATCCCTACAAGATCGTGAATACAAGTTTTTGGATTTTCTCAAGAAATCGGAAATTTCAATGTAGGTCACACAAAAAATAATAAAAAATAATCTGTGAACTTGATAACTTTCGAAAGAATGATCATATTCAATCGGGCTTTGACACCCATTTTGAAGGACCGTAAAGATGAAGTCAAATTAGTTACCCAGATATTTTGGATGAAAAATCGAACAAAGGGAGAATTTTGAAAATTTGTTTGGACTTTTTTTCGAATACTAAAAAATTGTCAGTTAAATTTCTTGTATGTATGTAGCACGCAAAAAGCAAAACAATTCATCCAAATTAATTTTTTTATAAAAACCAAATTTTCAGAGTTGTGACATCTCCAAAATTTAGAAATATGAGCAGAATGAGAATTTTCAGCCAAACGACGCAAGATATGAAGAAAAGATTAAAAAAAAAGTTTCTCTTTGGGAGCCCTCCAGGATGATCTTCACATTTCTTGAGTTACCTCAAAAAATTCAAAAATTCTAATTTTGGTTGCACAAAAAATGATGAAACGGAACAATATAAATGAACTGAACTTGTGCACCGAGAAAAGATCTACAAATTTGGTAAAATTAATTTTTTGATAGAACAAGTAGTTTTTGCTTCAATTATAACGAACAATGTAAAAAAAGAGCTTTTGGACAATTGACAGAAGCTTAGTGAAGATCCAATAGACACAGTTTCTTTACCAAGAAAATATCTTCAAATGTCTTATCAACCTCTTTCACTGGATGCGAAGTTTTCATTCTAATCAGGAAAAATAACTATACAACTGAAATCATAGAATTTTTGAAAGAATTACTAAGGCTCATGCAGAAGATTGATAGAGAAAAGTTATTCACCCTGAAAATATATGTAAATTTTGTACACTGCTTCTAATTTGACGCGTAGTTTTTATTTCAATTGTTAAAAAAAGAATGAAAAATAAAAAAATTGAATGTCTATAAAAACTACACAACATGTGAAAAAAATTAGGCAACAAAACTCCTTCACTGCTTTGGAAAAACTTGATTCGAGTGCGCAGCACGAGACACGCGATGAGAATGTATTCATTATAGCCAGAGAAGCTTCAACAAAAGAGAATTCACGCTCATCAAATTAGAGCAGTAGACATTTTGCTTTTGAGTTTCACAAGTTTTATATTCAACTGTTGGGAGGTACGAAAGCCGAGCGCGTAACGCGAGGTAAATTCATAACCGAGCGCGGGGCGCGAGGAGAGATAACCATCGAGCGCTGAGCACGAGATCCGAAAGACGCGCGCCCTAGGTGTACTTAAACTTGCGAGCGAAGTGTGCAATGAGATTGTGCCCGCGTGGCAGCCAGATTTTTCAAATTACACTGAACAATCGATTCCAGCTCCATTATACGACTTATCCCATAGCAATTTTGTTGTCTTCAGCTTCTTTGCTTTCAGTTCTACGTTGAATCCTGGCTTGTTTGCTTTCTTGTTTTTGCTTCGTTATTAGCCCTGGTGATACGAACAGTGTCCTCGTTTTTCCAGAAGGTGTAAAACTTTGAGAGTTTTGCCCCGATTAATTTGAAATTCTAACACAATACTCTTGGAATGTTAAACCTAAAGAAAATGCAACAAGAAAAAAATCGATTTTTTTACCCTACTCCCCCCTTAAGAAACAATGAGAAAACACATGGCATAAAGCATTTTCAAGGAACTACCAATGGAAAATATTTCGTGTGCAGATTTATCAATGTTATGCAAATATTCAGAAAATAGTCATCAAATCAACGAACCTTTCTTGGTTCTTATTCAATCGTCTCACACTCAAAAGAAGAAGAAATATTCTTTGTCTCAATACCATATAAATTGAGGAATGAACAAGTGAATAAACATAAACTTTTTTATTTGATACATCTTTTCGGATCATATCCATTGAATTATAATGTGTCTTGATAACTTCTAGTAAAGGGGCGTCAATGAGTGGAAAGGAAAATATGTCTCAGTCTTCCATGTTTATAAGGTTGATGAAACTTGAGAATGAAGTCAAATACCTTTTTTTATGTTGCAACTCAAACAAATTTGAATACAAATATTGATAGCAGTCAAAAGTAAGTTTACGGGATGATGGTAATATTGTAATACCTAAGACGACGGTAAAGGAAACTTACCATCAAAAATAAGACTCTCTCATGTAATATGATTACCAAGCCGATAGTGCTGTAAGCAGTTCCGGTTTGAATCAGTACCTCTCAATTACACATTTTAAAAATTATAAAGGCTACAAAATAAATAAACTAGGATGAAAGCAGATGCACATTGTAGAGAGAGAAATATAGACATACGTGAAGACTTGAGAGGCCACTCATAGAGAGAGACATATTTGAAATGAAACCAACATTTTATGAAAAAAAAAAATACTATCCATTATTAAAAGACCCTTAAGTAATTGGTCGGAACGAAGCTTCGCTCAAAATGAATTACAAGATTCTTTGTCATTCGTTGATGAAATAACGCAATGCCTCACCTTGGCATCTTTAGAGAAATAAATCTGTGATCTATTTTGTAAGCTTTATTTTTGAATTATTCATTTAGTGAGTAGGCATATTATATCAATTATAGGGGTTTTCGAAATTATTTTTTCCGAATATAACAAATTGTCTCCAGCGAAAGTTAGGAAAGCAATACTATATCGATGAAACTGAGAACATATACGAATAGACCGAAAATCACATTCATTGAATTTGATACCTAGTTTACTAAATATATTGTGAGTACCAAAAATTTATGTAAAAAAATTTGGTAACTTTTATGCGCTTATGATCAATAAAGAGACTTTTAGACGGAAAAAATAAACAATAATAAATTCAACCTTAAATTTCCATTCTATTCTCAACGGCGAATAAAGCAATTAATGCCTTAATTTTAAACGCTGACTACTTTGGAGAAAAAAGAACCATGCTATCGTGCGATATGCTATTTGTAGATGGTTCTTTATATTATAAAACATGGACTAGTCTATTAATATACATCATACAATTTTTGTAAACTCTAAAATTATTTCCTCAATAGAAAATATGGTAATACCAGCAAAAATTCATTTCTGGTTTCATTTGTAAACAAGGAATTACAATTTTGTATTATTATATTATCTATAGTCATTAAAATATGTGTCTCATTAACCAGAAGTTATCCAGACACATCTCAATTCGGGTTATATGTTCCTAACAGTCCTATCAGATAAAACAAGGTATGTTCATTTATTCGCGCATTTCTCAATTCGTATGATATTAAGATATAGAATAGTTTGTTTTCTTCCACGTGTTGGACGATAAATAGGAATAAAGATAGGTTTCGCATTCGGAAACAATTTTTATCTTTCACTTCTCGAAGTTTGGACAATCCCTCGTTATATATATTTCTTACAAGGAGAAGAATTTGATTTTTCTGGAATATGGTTCATCTAATGACCATCCATGCAAATCGATTTGCTTCAGCTCTGTCCGTAGTTATTGCATATAAATTAAGAACGTTTCATCTAGTATTTAATTAGGCATGCATGAATAGGCCTTTTTAAGCGATTTTATTGCTTTTGCCTCCAGAAGGCAGGAACTTCCGAAGCGGTCGAAAGTTTTAGTTGCACAATTTGCAAGTGAGTTGATGCAGGGATTTGATATATTAGCCACTGAGAGTCAAAGTTTCGCAGCGTATGTGTGAGCTGCATTGGTAATGGATAGAACGTTCAATCCCACAAGAATTTGTTTGTTACGAATGATCCAAGGAATTTTTAAGACGGAACGCAAAAGGTGCATATAGGTGCCTTACAGTCTGAAGAGACGGTTATTGGAGAAGGGTTTAAGTGATGTAAAGTCGGCTTCAGATTTAAATTGATTTATTTCGTATCTCCATCTGCAGTACCATTCAAGGACGATTGGGATAAATCTGTTCAAGAAAGAAGAGCAATAACTGATGACCTTGGATGTATGGAGGAACCGACTCCATCAGCGTATTGAGCCGTGAGAATTTTCTCATCACCAGGAATTTCGTTAAAGAACACGTTGAAGAGATAACGAGAGAGTTCAGAGACCTAGGGGATACCGTAGGTTTTAAGTTGAGGGTACGAAGCAGACTGATAGGTCAGAAGCTGAACGCTGAACTGAGAGGTTTGCCTGGTTTGGGGAGAAGAATTACAATAGCTTCTTTCCAGGCTTAGAGAAAGCATTTTAATCTCACCATTGCGTTGACAATGTTGCAGGTAGCAATGATATGTTTGGGAGTAATTGTTTTTAGTACATTGTTGGTGATGGAATCATTGCCAGGAGCTTTCAGATTTGTCAAGGTGCGGATTGGGCCTGAGACTTCTTTCGGAGAGGTAGGACTAAGTCTGTATCTGTGAAAGCAAAATTTTTATCAGTCCTGGAAACCTGATCTTGAGAGTTGGAAAATTTTTCGAGGCTAGGGAAGGGGAAGCATTGATCTTTAAAGGAATCTGAGAAAATTTCTTCTTTCCTCATCGAGAAAGATTGACCGTCTTTGGCGATAGGAGAAAGGTAAGATATCCAATTACGGAGGGAATTTATGACTTTCTAGCGTCTTTTTGGATACAATTCAGCTTCAGCTGAATTGTATCGTTCGAAGGAAGATGTAGCAACAGAATGAAGAGTAGTGTTTGGTTGTCTTTGGAGGGAGTTAAGACGCTGGCGCGATGTAGAATTACGGTAGGACTGCCAGTGTTTACAAGCTAGGTTTCTCTTGCAGATAAGAACGTGAGTGGCTAGTAAAGGTTTGGATTTGCGAGCAGAACTGTGGTTGCTTGATGTAGCGAGTTAGACAGAGTTTTGGATATCTTTTGTCAGGGCTTCGGCAGCTACATCCAGATCAGAAGAAGATCGGATTCGGCAGCATTTGAGAGTAGAATTTCTCAGAATATATTTTAGATGAAGGTAATCAATTTTTGATTTCGTAGGGCGTGAGAGATTAGGCAAACCTGACAAATCAAGGAGTTCTGGGTTGTAATCAGAACTAGGTTCTGAAATAAACCGAGGGTTCCTGTCAATGACAATATTCTTTGTTAGGAAAATGTCAAGGATGTCAGGTTGGTATTTAAGAGAGCGAAGAAAGTGTGTTACTTCTGAGGGAACCTCAATAGTTAGGTTATGGCGAGTGAGGGTTTTCACGAGAGCATTGCTCTTGTTTTTGTTTTTAAGACAGCCCTAGGCTCTGTTTTTCGCGTTAAGATCGCTGGAAACCAGAGTTGAGGCATTGGTGTCGAAAAGGAGAATAGTTTGTGCTGAGTCTCGATAATGCATGCGATATTGATGGATTTCTCGTTGAGGAGGAGAGACAGTTCTAGTCGCTTCGAAACAGGAATGCCGTTCGCATTCCAAGCAAAAACAGAAAGCTTATCTTTATGAGCATATAGGCGTCAGCTGCTGGAAGGCAGCGAAGGCGGAGAGGAAATCCCGAAAGAGCTACTGAAGTTGCAGATTCAGTAGAGGATTGAAGGATAGTTCCGGACATTGGGCGGAGGACGAGCTGAGATTATGTCAGCGAAGGAGGGTTGGGAGAAATCAGGTTTAGTGACGATATTAGGTTGAGATAGGGTGGCATCTTTCTGTGTTCTGATTTTGCAAGAGTCAGTAGCTGAAGGAGCAGGAGGGTCACGGTAGATGACAACTAATTGACCTCTCTCATTTTTCTTCCAAAATAGCTGGTTAACGAACTCGACTTGTTTTTTTGGTCCCTCAAAATGAGTGCCAAAGTACGATCGAATATGATCATTTTTTCGAAAGTTATCGAGTTCACAGATTATTTTTCATCATTTTTTGTGCAATCAAAATTGGAATTTTCGATATTTTGAGAAAATTCAAAAATCTGTATTCACGATACTGTAAAGCTCTCAAGAAGAAATATTTGTTCTCTCTGACTTTCTTTCCAATCTTGCGTTATTTGGCTTAAAACTCTCATTTTCTTGTTTATTTTTTAATTTTGGAAATACCATAGCTCCGACAATTTTGTTTTTATCGAAAAAAATGATGAGTATAAATTGTTTCACTTTTTACGTGCTACAAGAGATTGTACTTACAATTTTTAAGTCTTGGGAAAAAAGGGGGAAAAAAAGTTCAAAACGCTACCCCTTTTTGACGACGACGACCACGACGACAGAAAGGCAGACACAAACGTGGAATTCTTTTTTTCAGAATTAGGAGGTCTCAAAACGTGGAGATTCCATAAATTGTGTGCGACAAATGCCTTCCTGGCCCAATGACGAGCGCGCTCGAGCGCTCACGAAAAGAACCGATTGTAACAAATGGTGCAAACATGTGCAGCAAAATTAAAAAAATTCTTAATCCATTGGCCTTTATCTAGGTAATCCTACGTGAATCTTGAGTGAACTGCGTTAAACTACAAGTATATGAATGGGTTTTTTCAACGATAGTGATTTTTTTATGTGTTACTTAGAAATATCTTGATAGTCCACATAAGAATCGAATAACATTAAAAACTCATTATCCATACCTTCAACAGCCGTCCCCATAATAAAACCAGAAATTGAGCTTTTTCATGTAACGTAATGCCACTTAAAACTGAGTGCGAACTTTGACGATGCGGAGCACGCTCCAAGTAAACACCTGAACAGCTGACTTTGCAGCGCTCCCTAAAGTCGTGTAGCTAACTAAACGCGCTTTTCTTTTCCATTTGATGTAGAAATATGTCAATAATGAATTAGTGTACTCGAAAGCGCGAAAAAGAAGTTCGATTTTCGATTTATGGCCAACTTTCCGTGTCCTCCAGACCACTGTGCAGCAGGTTCATCTTTTCGAAAACAGGATGAGATTCCCTGCCTATGAAACGTAAAAGATTAGGATCTGGATCAAAATAAGTCACATGTGGAATCGAAAGCGAAGAAAAGGGAGGGAACCAAGGCTGCGCTGGCCAGGGGGTTCCAACTCCGAGAAAATCATGCTAGAGTTTCTTCTCCCCTCATTTCTCCACCTCTCCCCCACAATTCAGAGCTACTCACAGTTAGCCCGTATCACGTGGGAGTAGAGTACGGTGGTGGGGCGATGCAGTACGGAGTTGGGCAGTGGTGGGACGGTGAAGTAAGGAGGAGTAGCTAGTTCAACGGGACGGCGCCACTAAAATTTTGTGTTACACGTAGCCTTATGAGAGTTGGAACCCCCTGACGCTGGCCAAAGTGGTACAACAACTATTCCTCCAGCGGAATCATCAATGATTTTTGTATGTGCACGTAAAATAATTGCAAATGATGGAAAAACGTAAAAGAGATCAGTTTTCAAGTCAAGAGTTAATGCATCAACTGCTAAAGATCCCGGGTCCCTCGACCAAGAAACAAAACGTTGACATTTTGCATTAACTCGAGTTGCAAATAGATCAATTTGCGCATCATTGCAATGAGCAGAGATTGATCGAAACGCAGACCGCGATGAGTAATATTCTGTTTCTGATTCCAGAAGCCTAGACTTGAAATCAGCTCCTACATTGTCTTCAGATCTGATGTAAGAAGCAAAGATCAAGAAACCCCTTTGCTTACACAATTCTAAGATGGTTTCAGCCAAGAGACTAAGTTTTTAGAATTGAATGCCACCCATCTCACTAATATAAGCAATAGTGGTTGTATTATTTATCCTTAATAGCACATCACAATTTTTCGAATCGTTGTTGAAACACTTGAGACCACAAAAAGCTGATAACAGCTTCTCTCGTTCACTCCAGTGACAATGCGACCTCTGGCTATTACAGAAAACGCCCCGATTCGATCTTGAACCGTCAGAAAAAATCTCTAGAACAGGCTTAAATGAAGAAATAGGTTTTGTTGCATAATCAATATGATCCAACCACCCTTAAGTACCAATTAAAGCCGCAAACTTTCTAATCGTGCTCTTCTTCAGCTTCGAAAATTTCACGACCTTTGTTCTATGTTTATCTTTTCTATTTTGTGGTAATTCAATGGTCATATTTTGAGAATTAAAATTAGAACCTAAATATTCACATATGAAAGACGGGATCATTTGACTTTTCTTATAATTGATAAAAAAACCAAGATTCTCAAGCAATTCGCAAGTCGCCTGGAAATCAATCTGACATTCAACGAACGAGTTCTTAAAAAATATAATGTCACCTAGGTAGATAGCAGAAGCGTAACCTCTCTGTCGGTAGCTGGTTAATACCAGTTTCATTCGCTTAGTAAACACATAAACGGATGTACAAAGCCCAATAGAGACACAAGTATACTAATACAAAATTCTTTCAAATTTAAATCTTAGAAACATTCTGTCTAACTTAGCAGCTGAAATGGTATGGAATGCTTTCTTAAATCAATTGATACCATAAAGAAACCCTGACATACTGTCTAACGGTTCTACTTTCGTTAAATTAAAGAAATCCATTTGAATAAGGGAATTCAGTTGACGCAGGTTCAAACCAAATTATCCGAGCTATCTGACTTAGGCATAATGAAAATTCTAGACGAGGACTGCTGAGGATGAGGTTTACACTTTTTTATAGTACCCTTTCTCAATAACGTATCAATTCGATTTTTACCCTCCAGTCTCTCCTGTTCTGACCAAGATTGTTCAGCCGAGGGAGATTGTTGTACCACTCCCTCAGAAAAAAGGTATTTTATAACTCGAGACCCAGTCAAGGATAGTTACATCAGACGTAAACTGTTCCCAACTTTTCTCGAATAAAGCTAACCGTCCCGCTAAAAACATACCTCTAGTTATTCTTCCTCACATTGGCTTGCTAAATTTGATCTTGCTTCCAATTGACTTGTTTTCGCTGAAAATATAGTCTCTGCTTTTGGATGTAATTGTATTTCGGCTGCTTGTTGCCCCTCGGTTAAAAGATCCGTCTGTGCTGGTCTCGCACGGGCGCGCCATTGAAGTTTTTTGAACCTCCTTTCTTTCGAGGCATTGCCTTCCAAACTGGCTTCAAGTCCTTCGGAGACTGTTGTAACTTGTTTTATCTTGTTCAAGATCAGCCAAAATTCTCATCGCACCATTCAGTGATTCATAAAAACATCTTTTCAGGTAGATTAGAATTCAACACCAATTCTTTGCTTTTGCTAATCCTAGCAAGAGCTGCACAAACCTTCTCCTGTTTTTCTACTATCCTCTCATATTTTCTTTGTATAGTGACATCTACTGCATCCTTCACTTCCAAGTTAAGTTTAGGAGGATCCATCCTTAAACAGTTTGAAGGAGGAAAATCTTTTGGGAAATTCTTCCTCTCTACAATTGGATGCCCTTCGAACAAAATATCACTTCGAATCTCCGCCAAACATTTTTGCATTGGGGGAGCTTATACTCGATCCGGGAGCAGCCGTTCAACAAATATTTGCAGATCCTCCTTATCAACACGTGTTGCCGGAAAGTCAAAAGTGACATCCTCAGTATCTTCTGTTTGAATAAAATTTTTCTCTGGATCCTTAACACCAGAAGCAGACCCAATCTCAGTTGACTTCTCAGGTGTGAACGATCTTTGTCCCCTTCATACTTTTCAATCGAATTAGGACTTTTCGATTGATAATTGTCATAGTAAGACTGAACGTTCACTCTAAAATACCTGTCCACAGAACGACTTCTACAATGACTCAAAGATCTCCTTCGGCGTAAAAGAACTAAATAATGGCTTCTAGAATGATTTCGGTGTCGAGAGCGACTTGGAGAACGACTCCGGATTCGGGAGCAACCTCGGGAAATTCCATTTGTTACTGTAGAAATCGTGGCTATATCGGTGGATCGATGGAGTACTGCATGATGATCTTGAGGACGAGGCGTGAAATACAATTGAGGAATATGAATATCAAATGAAGCAAGAATTATCATCGAACAGTGTGAGTGGGGAAAGAGGAAAATTCTTTCAATCCTTCAAACTGGTTCCGGATCTGTGTTATCAGAAGGATGGTTTTCTATTGATATAATTATGACCATAATTTCGTTAACCATTAGCGAATTGGAAATCCAAGTAGTCAGCAATTTTGGTTGCAAAAGATATTCTTTTATTCTCCAATGTAAGGGATGAACAGAAACTGTTGCTACCCTGCAAGTGAAGCTAGACAGATGTGATCACGGGAGTTGTTTCATGGAGATATAGGAACGTGATGATTCTGGTCATCAGGTTAATTAGAAAGTCCTGGTGAACGATCACATTGACCACCGAAAAAATTCTTCTATTTTTAATTTTTGAAGGTGTACGGAAATTTTTATCATCTCTCAAAGTGGAAACAGTGTCGTATCCTAGAGATATTAGATCATGCTCGCCTTGATATGTGACCCTGTCAAAGGGTCCTTAGTAACAACCACTGAGAACTTTGGAAATTTCTTGATACTTGGTGAAATAGAATCTCTTACAATAATTTCAGAAATTTTCCATCCTCCTGATTTCCATTTTTGTTCTTAGTACGCAAGTTGCCCTCATAGGTTTGGCCCCGTAGACATATTCTATCCTCATCCCTGTATTATAAATTTTTAAATACTGCGATTTATCGATTAAGCTAATACAAGTCCTCCGTTCGTATCCTTCGATTTCAATTTGACCGACTCTTCGTTTTCCGGTATCTAAGCTGCTTCTTGTCAAAAATGAAATAGCTCCTTTGTGTCATCTTGATGATCAGCATTTTCCGATGAAGCCTGACTAGGCCTACTAATTTGAAAGAATATTGGGAATCCAAACTGTGGATTTTGATGAAAATTCTTGTCTTATGCAATCTTGATCATTATATTTTTGAGAAGTCTTGTATTACTTAAGTGGTTACATGCCCCCTATGTGTGTTTTCACGTAGTACCTACGTGAATTCTTCTTCTCATAAAATAAAAAAAAGTGTAAAAGTGACTTGCAGTATGGATCCATGCCACGCCCAGGAAACCAGTTCCCGTCCGATTACTGAAGTAAGGCAGCATTGAGTGTGGTTAGTACTTGAATGGGTAACCGTCCAGGAATACTGCGTGCTGTTGGCATGTTGGCGGGAGACTGGGGTCCTCCCGTGTATCCAACTCAACCAATTATGACTCTTCACAAATTACGCTTGCTCTGTTAAGGATCATGGCTCAATGGTACAAAAAAAAATATATAAACAAAATTAAGTTTGGATGAAATTGACTCAATTCCATGATTTCTTACTTAGCGAGTTTTCATTTGGAGCAACTCACGTACACTCGTAATACGCTAATATAATAAAATCTGAGAAATGAAGTGAAGGGCAATAAAGGTTACACTCACAAAATAGTACGCGATACATGATTTAAGATCTCGATTGGAATCATATAGAAATATAGAATTCATTTATTCGTCATTTAAAAAACCGGATTCAAAAAAAAATCTACCTGTCCCTCTCCATAAGAAACGTAGTGAAAGCGTTATGCATCGATGACCTTAAAAATATTGAACATTATAAGAAAACTATATTCAAATAGTCTGATTGATTTTCGGTTCTTTTTAAGTCTTTTTGAAAACTGAAAATATGTGTATTTTACATCCGTGGAAAAACCAAAAAGTGAGAAAATGTTTTTTTTTCAAATTATAAACAGACTCCAAAAATACTGAACAAATGTTGAGTGTTGTGATTTTTGTTTGAGTCACATGTAGCAAGCCTCTTTTGCGCATGTCTCTCAGCGAACCCAACTTCGGCATCTAGACATACTGCCCTTGCGCTAGGACGCATAGAAGAAACCGAGCGCAACTTATTATTGACATAAAAGCGGTTTGTCGTGACGTGTTCCTCTCATGATTGGCAATATTATGCCAAGTCTCTCGAACCGAATTGTCTCCCTGTGGCATATCTCACCCTGGAATGTGTCAAAAAAGCGGCAAATCCCCAACGTAACACGATCTATCATTTTGAGGTTATGTAACCTACAAAATTTTTATGGCCAGTCTTTTGCTAATTTGCTTTGAAGGAAGACTTTAAATTTTTATTTAAGGAGAGATGCCGATGCAGTGTGTGGTTGACTACATACAATTCGGTAAGCCTATTACGGCAAAGGCCCGGAATCTTACTCATGAAATGATGATCCATTATCACACATTGAAAACGTCGAAGCAAATTACCATCAAGCAGCAAACTGTCCACAAAATACAAGTACTATCTGACGCAAGGGAGAGCATCGAAAAGAGGGAGAGATGGGTCAGGGAGGATCAAAAGTTTCTCGCTGACCCATTGCGCCTTTATAGCGAACCTTCTATTTTTGAAAATCCATCAAGGTCGAGATCCAACGAGAAAATCTATCAAGAAGTCGAGACATTTCGGAGAGAGACTTATGGAGTAGAACATCCATCGAATGAAGGCAATAAGAACGTAGTTTGTTCCGAAAAGCTTTGCAATAAACTCATAATATCCGAAGGTGAATACCCAACAATCACTGCTGTAGGGGTGAAGAATGTTTTGAAGGGCACGGAAAACTTCTTCGCTGCTGTTCCGAATGGTATCAAGAACTTTTGGTGGGGGAAGTTCACTTCGAAACACCAACATTTGGTTTGCATCTTTGTCTTATGTTTAGGATCGGAGATAGCTATTCCGTAGTGGCTGGTGTGAGGACGAATGATATGAAATATGCCATCGACTCGCGAATGATTACCTTTTTGTCTATTTGATTTCAGTAAGGCTTTCGATATGGTGAATCATGGCATTCTTCTTAGCAAGCTTGAGGAAATCAGTTGCTCGAATATGGTTGTGGCATGATTCTTAGCTTATCTTCTTGGTAGGCAACAAGCGGTATTTGATCCCGATAAAAACATTTTATCCAACTGGCTTTCAGTAACTTTCGGAGTTCCTCAGTGATCTGTTTGAGGGCCTATCTTGTTTTTAATATACGTCACTGTTTTTAAGTTCTTCCTTAAGCTTGCAAAATACATCTTCTATGCTGGCGATCTTCAAACATATATTCATTGTACTCCTATTGGAATTCCTTTGGCGATCTAAACTTTAAATCCAACGATCGAGCTCCGGTCCACATGGGCTACGACTGATGAACTTTATATCAATGTTTCTGAGACAAAAATCATGATCGTTGGTCGTCCTGCCTATCTGAGTAACATCGAAACGTCAGAACTTCCTCCACTACTGTTGAATGGTTCCATTATTCAATACACCAACTCATTTTGCGATCTGGGTATTATCCTCAATTCCTCGCTTAACTGGCAGGCACATGTCTGCAATAAAGTCACTAAAATTCATAGAACTTTGCATCCTCTCAAAGTTACCAGCAAAATCTTAGATAAGTCTCTGCATATGAAGTTAGTGTTGACGATGACCTTCCTTTTTGTTTGCGATTCATCTACGACCTACCAGAATGTACCTTATTATCACCTTCTATCAGTGTCTTGATTAGTTGAAGATTAAAAATCGTCGGGTACTACTATCTGATGCAAAAAGGAGAATGAAGAAGAAGAAGAGATGGGTCAAGGAAAATCAACAATTTTCTCTGTCCAAAGATGCAAAGATGTTTCGGACGGAGTTCTACGAAGTTAAACAACCTTGAATGTAGACACTAAGAATATTATACGTTTCATGAAATCTTGCGAAAACCTGTGAAATATCCATGAAGGAATGTCCACTAAGCACTGTTCAGGAGGTAAAAGAAGCACTAAGGGGTACAAATAACTCCTTCACTGCCGGATCAGATACTCTTAGACACTTTAGGTGGGAGAAATCCACTACTATACACTTACATTGGCTTGGATTTTTCCCTCATATTTGGAGTCGGTTACGCTGTTCCGCAGTTTCTGGTGCAAAGGCGCACTCTACTTCTATCAATGAGAGGCGACTTGTGTAACTCGAGGAATTGCAGGTGAAAATCTTCTTGTGCGTACCCCTGCGACGGAACAAGTGATAGTTGGGATATGGTCACTTAAATACTCCATATGTTTGACTCGGAGATCTATGCTTCGCATTTCCGAACGATTGTCCTCTTATTACATGTGGATTCTCGACCATGACAATATATTGTACTCACGACTTAAATGAAGGAACACCACGATGGTCAGAAGTAAAGTAGCCACAAGAAGCTTAATTTTTTCTGAAATCTCAACAGTTGCGAAAAATGAATAAGAAAGTATACTGTTTCTTGAGAAAAACCATCTGAAGAGTCCTTCATAAAACGACGTCTTAATCCATATACTAACTTTCATCACTTCTATAAACAGCGCGCTTGATTTATCTTCAAAGATAAATAAAGAGAAGAGAGACAGATGATTGCTCTCAGGTCTCGACACTTTTCATATTTTCTGTATTTATTTCTGTATCATTTGCCATATAATCTTCTGTGTTATTATTAAAAATTACACGAATAATGCAGAAATGCACATGCCTCAGATATGTGCCACAGATTTTCTGTAGATTTAATTGTTAATCAATCAATTGATGAAAAAAAGTGAAATAATAACTTCGAATAACAGAGTGGGAGCAGTTTTTCTGAAAATTTAAATTGCTAAGCATAAAAAATCGCACAGTTCAACATTCATTTCTCATTTTTGTAGGCTTTGGATAATTTTCACAGCACATTGTCTACCTTTTGTCATTAAAATAATTTATTCATATGAAAATCAAAACTTCTACATATATATTCGGAAATAAGCACTTGTACCTTTCTGCTAAGTGCACTGCATCGACTGTACTCTAGATAACATTGTAATTACCTTTTTTAAAGAAGCAAACTTGAAACAAAGTTTTATGTATTTTCCTCTTTATCATATCTTATGCCTGGATGTTATTCCTACATTGTAATCTAACCTTTATCAAACATGTGCTAACGAAGAAAAGTATGACCATAAATCGAAGTTTTGGAGTTCAAAACATTCTCAAATAAGAACGCTCACGTAGAAAATTGGAGATTATTATTTAAAATTTTTTGATAATAACCAATATTTCAAATTTGGTTTCTTCTATTTCCCGACTATTTCATAACAAGATTCGTAGTTCGACAACTCATAATTGAATGAGGATATAGAAAACTGAATTAGGAACGATGCGTAATTGATGAGACAAAGAATATAATTATTACCTTTCCTATATGATTTTGATGATTCGTTCATTATTGTCTAGAATTTTACGAGAAATATGAAAATTATGATTATAGAAAAAATAAATGTTTGCTTTTGTGACAAAATACGAATCGGCCTGGACAAAACATTTTCTCTTTTTACCGTGCTAAAATTCCATGAAATAATTAACACATATCCGTCTTAATACTTAACTTAATTATTATTACTCAACGTCTTATCCGTCCCTACGTATCGAGAGTCTTACTATCCCCTTCTCTGAAGTAGTAAAAGATCTGGGTTATCTTCATAATCGTACCTTGTCCTGGAAAGAACAGGTACACAGCATCTCGGGCAAAACTTACAGAATATTACAACAAATATACAGGAATAAGGACTTATTATCTATCTCCACTCGAATACTTTTGGTTAAGAGTCTAATTTTACCCCACTTTGACTACGGTTGTTTGATATATGACGATTTAA
>WSXT02235664.1:0-15962 GCA_011762715.2 Neuroterus valhalla
GTAACTTCCGGCAATACCAGAAGACGATTGAGTGGGGAAAACCGAATCACTGGAATAGAATAGCATACAACCTATTCGCTGACGTTCCACAAGACGATGACCCGACTGTCTGCTGGGGTAGTCCAAGGACAGCCACGAGCACTACTGTCTACCCGCTGAAACACCAGGAGGATCCACCGGCCAACGCCAGGGCCAAGATCGAACTGAATGCAATGAAGAAGCGAGCACTGGCCCTGGGTGGGAGGGCGCACGAACACCGGTCTCTCTACAGAGGGTCCAAGGACAGTGTGACATACGAGTGTATCGCGCGCTGATTGGCTCCGCCATTGCTAGTTCTCCTGTGCGATACAATATCTCTATATACATACAAAGTATTATATATAGATATACTACCTGGTTCACCACCTGAACTAGCAATGGCGGCATCCGGTTAGTCTGTCACACTGTCCCTGGACCCTCTGTAGACCTTTCCACTCCTGCCGGCTGATACAGGGAGAACTTGAAAGTGGAAGGAACCTGTGAAGGACACAAAACACCGCAAAACCAGAGCTGCGAGTCGAATCCAAACTTGACCGTTACGGAAGCCAGCAGCAGATAAATCATAAACAGAGTGTCTCACTGAACACAAGAAAAATATTAATCCAAGAGCTATGTCTCATCTAAGAATTGTATACTGTTTGATTCACCTAAACCCAACAAAACGATTTAAATTCTATCAAACGAAACGTCTTAGAATAGAGCACTAAAGTTGATGTTGGGACGAATCGATGAACAAAAACTGATCATTTTAAGCTAAAGGATTGAAGTGTCACCTGAGAAGTAGTGAGTCCATATGATTCTATTGGTTAATAGGATAGTTTTTTCACTGGAAACATGGTATTAATCAAGGAAAGTGATCGAAAATGTCTGAAATTTTCTCTATTATTGCGCTCTCTCCAAGTTCGATTATTTGACATTTAGTCTTTCGACGACTCCATATATATTTACAAAAGAAATGATGCCAATTATAGGTGAGATGTTTAGAAAACATCGGAACTCCTACCAAGTAATCAATAATAGTTATATTTTCAATTAAGAAAAATTTCATATGGTTCCCTCTGAACATTGTAGTATTCTGGGATACATGTCGATTCTTCAGAGAATTACTATGGAGTAACAATACGAAATGAGATGGAGCATCCGTGCTTAGAAATTTGCGACCGAAAAACTGAGGGATTGTAAAATTAAATATATTGTACATCTTATTGGCTCTGCTGGATCTTGCTGTCTAGCCATTCCGTAGAGTTTAGCTTGTATCAAAAGTTTCAAGAAGGGAAATATTCTGCCTCTTCAAAGTTTAATGAATAATATAAAGCAAGTATAAATCGATGTCAAGAATTATAGGCTGATTTTTTGTGATGGAAGAAGAATATTCTACATCAATTTTATAGCATTTCTCTTCCCGATTCTAGAATAATAATCTTTTCAGACGCCTTTCCCCAAGGTATGTTATTACGCCAAGGTAATGGTGTTTCATGAGATAACAGTGGAGTCCACGGTCTTCAGGAGATTTTGAGAGATCACAAAATATAAATTTCTATGAGCTTCTATAATCCTTCTTTGATCTTCAATTCTTTGCTAAAGATCTAATAAACAGAAGTAACCTTCCGAAGGTTTCCTAACACCACTTACACCACTTCAATTGGACAAAAGCATTTATATCTGCTATCAGTTTTACGTTTAGAAAATTATCATTTCATATTATTGTTATTATTAATAAACTAAATCAAAATGAAAGGCAGAATGAGTGGCCGAAGTAGAAATTCTGGAAAGTATTGACATACTTCCCGTGTATATTTTAATAGAGTGATGGTATTTCTTGAATTTAGACGAGAATAGTCAGATAATATTCATTTTGAAGATTTGCATATATTTTTGAATCAGAATGCTCCTTGGATAACAAAGGAAGCAGGCTTTTGACTCCTAATAAATAAACTCCGAATTTTGTAAATTTCCAACGAATCTATATACTTTTGTTTCTTTGTCTCAGAAATTTTTGTAAAAAGTATTGAAAAATTAAATTATTCTACTTCAGGCAATTTTATTCATTTATTTCTCTAATCCGAATACCGAAATGACCCAAACATTTTTCACGTAAATAATAAATAAAAATTCAATGCCTAGTTCTCTAATCTGTTAATCCTGGAGACTTTATTTCTGAAATCATTGTCCTAAATTTTCATTGTTTTGAATTCATTCTAGAGGCATTCACTTCGAAATTGTTAAATTATAAGTCTTTCGCGCAGAAAAGATTGCAACTGTCAAGACTTCTATTCTTATCCTATAAGTTCTTGAAAAATGTGAGAAGCTAGAATGTTTTGTGCGTTTAAAATTGGAACTATACTATTCGGAATGTTCGCATCTCATATTATTATATTTGTTCAAGTTTCGAGTTCCCGGAGTATAACATTTTCGATTCTCCAATACTTCCCATTTAAAATTACTTTTCATTTCGGTCTCTAATTAACAATATAAAATGATTATAAATATAACAACTGAATATTCCGAGAAAAGTCGAACCTTCAGCAATTTTAGAGTGTAATAATAATAATAATAATGATAATAAAAATAATTAATGATAATAATAATAATGTAATTATAATGTACAAGAAGTATATTAATCTGAAACGTTTTTATTTTGCTGAGATCAGCAGATTTATTATAATCAATATATTATTCTATTATTACTTGCAGGAAGATATTTGATTTATTACCAACCACATTGAATGGAAAAAAAACAGTTTTCTTTCATTAATTGTATCACAGTATCACTAGCAATATTTTGTTATCTATAAGTTACTGTTTATTTACAGATTCATCTTATAAGATAGTCACATCCCGAAAAGTCGTGAGCATTCTGCAGAAATATGAAGAGATGTTTGAAGTCAACCTGGCAGCTAGAGAAAACCTTGAAAATCCTTGGAAGATTCAAAACCATGTTTGCTCAAGAGCACTTGAAATGTGGAAAAATGTTCATAGCACCAAAATTTCGAATTCCGGTAAGAGTTGCACGGGAAAATCATATTCAGAATGGAAGTATATTTTATCAAAACTTTTCTTGAAGGAAGAAACATTTTTGCATGATGTTATTGTGATGTTATTGTTTATAAAATCCAGTAGAAACATTAGAACAGGCTCAGAAAATTGTAAAACGCCATCTGTCTTCAATTAAACAATAACATCTTTACCCCGCATGAAAAACAGAACGTAAAACGTCATTCAGCTGAGGGTTGGTGGGTAATCTCAACATTCAGGAAAAATAAAGATCATCAAAAGAAAAGTGGATGATTGCTCTTTTCCTATTCCACTTTCACTGATCTTAATTTCTTTTCATGCCAAGATTACACCAGGATTTTGACCGGAATAACTTTTTACCCTTTCTTTTTCTCTATGCTTACATTACTTATACGCAAAGCAATTTATCATTCTATGTTAGTTCCATTACCAATAAACTGAATTTATGTAAGGGCATATGCTTTTGGATGATTATGATGACCCAATAACTTCCAAATCAAAAAGGCAGGATTAGCTTCAGACAAAATACTTTATTTTTCAGATTTGTCAACGCATACTTTATGCCACGTCTTAAACATAACTGACAACGTGTGAGTAAACTCCGACGACTTCCAAGGCTTATAATAATCTTCATCAGATGAACTATATAATACTCAGTCTAACGTATCAAGACTAGTCGTTCCACATCTTAAGAACTCATAAATTGAATCAAAGGAGACAAAATGAGACAAATTGCCGGAACTCTGATTTTCGCATCAGCGATTGTCCTTAATTGTATTGGTAAATATATACTCAACTCAATTTTTCGACCTTTTTGGATTAAAGACTTGCTGTCAAATGGAAGAACCTAGTAATTGGTTTTTTCCATGGTGACTTCTTTCAGGCATATCTGCATGAGAAAATAAGCTCCACGCCAAATGTCACTTACTACGTTTCTCCGTTGGACAGCAGGGAACACGCCTCATTATTATCTTCCAGAAAATTTCTTTAGTTATTGGTGCATACTATTACTACTCACAATTTTGTTTACTCCTGTCGGCGTTCGATGTTTCGTTCGAATATTCTAAAAATTTTAAAGAAATAATAATAAACGAACTTACCTGTGAGTTACGTTTTATTGAAATTGTATAGAGTCTTTCCTGAAAGTACATCAACGTGTGGTACCTAAACTTTGCATGATGCTACCACTATTTTGAAAATATATGAAACAATTCAAAATTCTCGATCTACGCTTCCGCACACTTACACTAGATACGCAATTCAGAAAAGTTACACGTCTTCTTTAGAGTACTGCCGGGATCCAGATTGCTTCCAGATCATTTTGTTGACGTTCAAAATTGATGATGGCAACAATAATGCCTTGAGGAGGATCAACTTGCCCGGAGAAGACTCCGAATTCGGAGATATTTCCAATTTCAATTACCCTTTTCAGATGTTTGTCTTTTTAAGATGAACACTTTGTTGTTCTGACAATGCATTTCTATTTGATGGATATCAGATAACCCGGCCGGGTTATGAGGGCTAATTCGAAAACCGGACGAGTAACTATTCTCCAAACATAAGCCTTCAAATACTTGAAATCGTTTCTCATTACATAAAACATTTTACTACCAGACTGAGAACTTACCAGGAATTTTTCTTTTTTTTTTTTTGAATACGATGCGCTAAAAACCTATTCATTTTACGCTTCCGTAGCGTAGAAAAAGGCTTTCCGATTTTCCATTTATCGCAAAATCTGCAGTTTTCTTCGTCGTCATTATTATTATTATTTTGTCTACGTCTATGTTTTGATGCTAGAGATGGCGTTATAGTCGAGCGGAAAATTGTCAAATTCGTTGTTATTCTTGCTCTATAGTTCGGTAATTCGGAAATTGGAAAAATTACAAAAATTTTATTTTGCAAGTTAGATTGCGTTTACTCTACAGCGAGCCGCTAATAACTTCTGTCCGAAATATCGAAAAAATACTATTGACCATATCTTAGAATAAACTAGTGTTTGAAAAAGTATAGTTTAAATATCGTTAACTTATTTTTTGAATAACTATGCAATCATCTTGAAAGTTAGCTCGAGTTGATTTCAGAACTCTCATATGTGGACATATTAACAAGAAGATGGATTTGGCATAGAAAAAATTACGGGATTCTCACTACATTCACGGTCAGAATTTTTCCATTAAAGATGAAACACAAATCTTCAACACTGATACTTCAATTATACTATCAACACAGGCTAGGAGAGAAGCTTATAGGAACTCTACTGACTCAGAAGGTCTACATATCCATAATGCGATTTCTAACTTCTTCATTTTCTGATAGGTTTTCAGTTTTACTGCAATTTTAGTATAGTAGAAAAGGGTTCTCCTCATTTGAATAACTATAACTTTGCATCAAAGGAGCCAACAGATAATAAGCTTGAATCATGAAAGCAAATTAGGACGGTGCGTCATTATGAAACTTGATATCTTTCTTGAAGCATTATGTAAATGACATACAAATTTCAGATCTCGTAATAACATATTCTCAAATCATTTGCAGAATAACTGAAAATTATTACTACTATAATTAAAGTTATTATCATTTGCGTCGGGACCATGAGAGCCCCTGATGCTTAGGCAATCCCTTCAGGTCCCCATGTAGGCCTGAGCTTGACATTACAGCTTTTCACATAAGGCGGGGACCACAGTCACGCTGTTGGCCGATATGTCTGACTTACTGATGCATCTACTGTTCATGAGTGTCTCATAATTCTTTTCATACAAGTGACAGAGGCGACTGTCTGTTGGCCCTAGCCTCTGCATGTGATTGCCGCGGTTTTATTGCTCTATTACTATTTCTGATGGAAAATTTACCTCTCATCTCCTGAGTTTGCATATGTCCTCCGCTATCTTTGGATTAAGATTAAGACTCATAGGTACTTTGACCTGTCTACAGCTAGTGGCCATTCTCCACTCCTGTAGATGTTTCTCTATCAGCCAACTGTTCATTTCCTTAATGACTGTCCTACTGGAAGTGCCAACAACTGGTTCAGGAACGTTAGAATCTTCCCTTGTAGCTAGTTTTTTAGCCTATCTGAGATCTCGTTGCCTTTGATGCGACTGTACCCAAGGATCCACCATAGCACTCGGTTTTCCATCGCTAGATTTTTTAGTGCTGTATATCACTGAAACACTAATCGCAATGTAGTCGCTCTACTGTTTAGGGACATAAAAGTTGGGCGCACACAAATTCCGTTCGCAGTCTACCACCTTCGAAATCTAAATCTTGAATTCCGCTCGGTGCTACCCCACGGATCTGGGAAATTGTGAACATTGTATTGTGTGAGCGGATTTTAGGAAGGAGATAAACAGCACCGGGGCGCTTGCAGGAAAAATCCTGACCGTGAGCAGAATTCATGTGCACCGTAATAGTCGCCCTAATACCCGAGAAAATACGGATGTTCTTTTTATTGCCGTCCTCTAGTGTCTTGTAGACGCACTGGAGCACAGAGTACAATCTCGGATTCGAAGTCTAGGGTAGAGCGGGAGTCAGGTCTTCGTGAACAACGTATCTACTGTTATCAATGCATGCTGTATTACTTCAAAGAGCACGTGTAGATGTTGGACGCGCACAATAACTAGTATGTCATCTGCAAAGCCTATGTCAAAGTAGCCCTAACTAGTGAATCGAGAAAGCAGTTCATTCACTGCCAAACACTATAGAAGGGTTGACGAGATGCGTCTCTGTGGACGTCCTGAGGCAACAGTTCCACTTGAGGTGATGCTATCCTAAGCCGTTGTTAGGATGCCCTGTTCACTTCTCTAGAGGTATTTACAGTGGTTCTAATAGCGAAATCTTTTCGATCAATTTAACCTTCGATTTGATCAACTTCTCCCCGCAGGGCTGTTTTAGTTGGGTTATCAGCCTTATATGCGTGCTATCCCTCGTGGAGTGGCCTTCTTGATGCACGAGTCTTTCTGCCTTTTTTAGTGAAAAATACGTGAGGTTGGTAGGATGGGAATCCTTGGATGGGGGTATTACCGATCATGCTTGCTTTCGGAATGAAGATCACTCGCGTACTTCTCCATGCCGTCGGGACAGAGCCCAGTTTCAGACTAGCACTTGCATTTCTCACGAGCAGCCCTACGCTGATCTCACCAGCCTCCTGTAAGAAAAGCAGATGGAGGTCATCTGGACCAAAAGACTTGTGAGGGATGAAAGACTTCAGGGCATAACCGACCCCGGAGAAAGGTACAATCTCATTTGCTAGCCACCTGCTTGACTCAAGTTAAGCCCTATGCAGTATTGGTTGTCTCCGAAGGGGTCTCTTTTTCATCTCCAGACCTCGTAAAGCCTAGAAAATGTACCTTTATCAGGAAGCAGAAGTCTCCCCGTCTGAAACCAAGTATCCTCCGTCAAGCAATCTTAGAGTGACGAGGATAGCATTCGGATTTCGGAAAGTAGCTTGCTCAGTCGCACTTACTCTGCTTCCTTATTAATGTCTGTGCAGAAGTTGTTCCAGTCATCTTGCTCGACCTCACGTGATGCATCCCCATATTCATCTCTTATTGTCCTATATAAGGTCCATATCTCTACAGGTTTGCCAGTTCTATCACGTCTGAACCTCTCTCTGGTTAACCTGCGAAGTTCTTTGAGCTTCTCGTTCCACCAGTGCGTTTCCTTATCCTTTTGGATTTTGGAGGATCGACAATTCTAGGTTGCTGATGCATCTGGGCGCCTCTGAAAGTGCACTCTTCATTTCAGTGGGAAACTGGTCCTAATCGGTTCCTGGCTCTTTTTTAGGCCTGCTGCTACAGTGAATTCAAGCTTCAAATCTACCTGTAAGTGATCCGAGAAAAATATTTCATCTGAGGCTGTCGTTCTCCCGATTATGTCCCTTAGATGGCTGACGCAGAGAGTCATGTTATGGACTTCTTCTTCGATAACATTTTGAAACGTTGAGGTTTTCTCCGTGTGAAGAATGATTAGGTCAGTATGAATCAGATATTTCAATCGGTCATTACCCTTCTGTTCGTGTCCGAACTACTTAATATTGTATCCCAGCAGAAGAGACAGATCCCTTAGTTGATAGTATTCCATTAGTAAGCGTACTCCCTGCAGATGGTTCATTCCACCGTCGCATCGTTTAGAAAGTAGGTCGATCCCACGACTAGCTTTCCAATGCCTCTAAGATCTGTGACTATAATCATCAGGTTCCTCGAACTCAATTCCAGCAGCAGAACTTCGCCGACTCCTTCCGACGGTAAACAGGCCTTTGGCTTGGTCGCCTTAGGGTCCTTGCAATCAATATTGGCCCTTATGGTATCGCAAACTAACTAGGGTTCCTGGGAAGTGATATGACTGTGTGCCTCGCAGCCATGTTTCTTTGCAGAACCGCAGAGGCGCCTTTCCTGTGATGCAAGTTAATCTGGGTAATCGTCAGGTTGGGAACAGTCACTTAGGTCTGCCGCTGATCTTCCTCTATCCTGACAGACTCCTCTGGTCCTGAACTCTTAACTTCAAAGTTGACCCGTCCAAAATGGTGGAAGGGTCAAAGTGGTAATTGAGGACCGCGAAATTTCTCATCTAAAAATCATAAATCTATACAACTAGGAACTGTTCAGGATTTTCTGCTGTGCCTTCATCTTCAGACCGATCGTGCCTGATGATTCGCTGGAACCATCTCTATAGGGAGGGTTTGTACCTCTCTAATCGACACAAAACTACAGACGGATCCTCTCGTTTACCTGGGATCCACAACGTAGCCTTCAGCATCTATAAAGCAATTCTATCCTGCTCACTTTTGGCATCTTTCCAAGATTTTTTCTTGACTCTTCCATTCGGCATCAAAGCTCCGGCTGCTGAGCTGGCGGAAAAAACAAATATAAAGGCCCTTTCCATGTCGGAAGAAGTCTTCGATTATGGTCACTGATTTGGAGACACTCTCCCGAGTGGACTCAAAGTGACCTTCTCGAAGAGTTCGAACTGCTTAGCTGTGAGAAACGAGGCTAAGTAGCTTGCATCTACCATAACGGCTGTCAGGTGGTCGCAATTGTTATCCCAGCTCCCAACGACACTTTTTCTGCTGGTTGCTTGCTAGGCTTCCACATCTTTGTGAACTAAGCCTCTTCCAGTGAGATGTCTCGCGAATCCATCTCTTTCTTTTGTGACGTTGCACCAGCCTCTGCAGTAGAACTTGTAGCCCGCTGTGCTTACCTCCGGAGTTTCATCTTCTGGAAACAGCTAATACCTTTCTCCTCGATTATTGACATATTGGCCTCTTCTGTTCCCAAAGCCTCGCTTGGAGAGACCGTCAGTCCCTTAGCTTCCACAAGAGCTGAAGCACAGCCATCTTCTGAGTTTGGTCAACTGAAGAGGAAGAGTGAGTGAGAGGTGCAATGTTGGACGATTTTGAGCCCAACTTCATTCCCCTCACTGCCACCTTCCTTCCCCCTTGTTCAACATTATTTATAGTATTCTGAGACTTCATTTTGAGTCACACGAGGATCTAGGGAGAAAAGAGTGTCGGCCTTTGCATTTCTGCATGCAGTGATAAGATCAATTATCCGGAAATGTTGCACAGTGATTCAAGATCCCAAATTCGTGGCGACAACTCAATAAGTTAATATTAATGACTTTTCGAGTGCTTATATCGCGTTTTCTGGGTCACTAATTTAGGAAATGATATCCAAAATTCAAAATTCGAAATGACTGACCAAATGGCAAGCAATTTCTCAAAATTTCCTATTCTTTCCACGGAAATAAGTACAAAAGAGTTTTTTCGATCGATGATTTCAAGAATGATACTGAAAATCTAAATTTGAGAATGGCGGACCTGAAATGGCGGATATTTGTCCAAAATTTTCCATAAATACCACGAAAATGAGTGAAAAGGGGTTTTTTGGGTCGCTGATTGCAAAAATGAAATCAGAAATTCAAAATTCAGAGTGTCGGACCCAATATGGTGGACGGTTTTCCAAAATTTCTTATTGTTTTACACGAAAAGAAGTACAACAGGGTTTTCTGGGTCACTTCTTTCAATAATGATATCTAAAATCTAAATTCAAAATATTGGGCGAAAAATCGCGTACATTCCAAGCTCAGAAGAACCATTCTTGGAGCCTCTCGCGAGGGTTGATAAATAGTAAAAGAATTAGCTGGTATAACCAGAAACTTTGTCCCTGAAGTTTTGATTTCATTTCAAGATTCAGGTCCTTGAAGGATTCCGCATATTCGAAAATTTTGAGATGTTTTCATTTCACGACCTGCGTCTTGAATCCTGTCAATAACGGAGCAGAAAATGCATTGCCTTACTTCCCAATTTATAAACTTCCTACGACAAAAATCCAAAGTTTTTATTCTAATGTCGCTTTTTTTCTATAATGTTTCCATTACATCTATTACTGTTATGTAAATTTATTGTTTACATATTTATAGTTTTTTCATATAATTTATTTAGTATTTGTATTTTTTATGGGAAAATTGAATACCTAATTTCATACAATGGTAAAATTCAATTTGGACACCTTATGTATTGTGTCCAGCACATTTCAAACGTTTCCACGGGTATGTTCAAACGTCACTGAATGAATTACTCTAATTTTGAATGAGTACCTTTCCGGCATGGGATGTGGCACGCAGAGAATCATGGATTGGAGGTAAAATTCAATTTGGACACCTTATGTATTGTGTCCAGCACATTTCAAACGTTTCCACGGGTATGTTCGAACGTCACTGAATGAATTACTCTAATTTTGAATGAGTATCTTTCCGGCATGGGATGTGGCACGCAGAGAATCATGGATTGGAGGGCTATAGCGCGGGTGAACACTCCCACGCGGTTGTAGAAAAAGCGCATTCATTTCTACAGGGACAGCTTTTTTTGGAGGAATCAAAAAGTTTGTATTTTTTGCGATCAAAGCGGGAAATCTTGGTGCGTACACTCGCAGGTAGAAGAAGAATTCACTACGTATATTCCTGAATCATATGGAAAAGAAAATTTTAGACATGCGCATTTCATTCCCAACATCATTAACATACTTGTTCGAAATGCAAATCCGGAAGCAAGCAACGATTTAACGTGCCTTCAGAAATATGATCTTTGTCAACTTATCTGACACAAACTCACAGAATAAAAACATTTTTCATCGAACGCTTGAAACTCGAGAAACAAACGTATAGGCGCTCATTCGGCGGAGAGACAAGTTTAACTGCTCGCCACAAGGACAGATTTGAATCTAGTGACTTGCCCTTCTAGAAAATAATGCTCCAACACCCCCTAAAGAAGTATGAATGAACATCTACCTCATCCAGAAAACTTCGAATTTTAAGGTTTTGGCCAGCTTTTTGGGACCTTGAACCACTATACGTCGTCCGATATCCATGAGGGGTTGTTCGGCCACCTTGATCACATTAGGAGAGACACTCAATGAATATCTTTTTTATGGGCCACCACGAAAATTGAGAGCTGTACTCTAGTCGATATGCAGGTGCTTTAGGTTATTCACGTGCCGAATCCAAACTGAATAATGGTCTCAGCAGGACCTTAACCGAGGAATCGAGCAAACCCGTGATAAGCTGGGCTCCTCCACTCTTCTACCATACTGAATTCATACATGCCGGGAGAGCCTGTTCATAGGGGTTTTTCCTTTCACTCTAGAGGGCCCGTTTATATGGGTCCTTGCACTCATGCAGGTTGAGGTCCATTTGACCTCCTTGTCTCAGATGCTTAAGCCCCTTCGGCAACTACGAGATCTTACAGCTCCTAGAGGAGTACCATTGGAGAGGTTGATACCCAATAAAGGAGGAACGTTGAACTGAAGGGGTGAATTTTTCGTCTCTAGATCTACATCGGTAAGAGATAAAAATGAGGTGTATGTGGCCATTATATTGATAGAATGAGAATTCATTGTATGGCATGTCAATTCTCCTAAGAAGCTTTTTTATTAAAGTTGGTATATAATTCGAAAATTCTTCATCAAAAGCAGTCTGTCTTACTAATCTTACGTTCTCATCAGAGAAAATTTGAATTGGTGAAGAATTTGACCCCCTCCCTGTTTTCGTAAAATGTTCATGTTTCGAGATTCCCTGATTGCTAAAAACAGGTTTTTAGGGATGCGTCTGCCTGCCTGTCTGTATGTATGTCAGTATGTATGTTTGTTTGTATGTACGTATGTCTGTCTGTTAGCACGGTAACTTTTGAAAAAAATTATCCGTTAGATTGGCCTATGGTACACTCTTTCAGTGCCAAAATTAAAAGTCAAGTTCTTAAGCCAGCTATTTTGGATAAAAATGTAAAAAATTGTGGCATTTTGAAAATTTTGCGAACACATTCTCAAGACTCCAGAATTCTATCAACGTTTATAGTAATCTTCGAGAGGTTGGCCAATCTATTCTAATGGATTTTTATGATGAAAAAAAAATTGTCAGAGTTACAGCATTTCTGGAATTAAAAAACACAGACAAAAACGGGAATTCTTAGCCAAAGAACGCCTGATCTAAAAAAGTCAAGTGGAGAAAAACTTTGCTTTCCAAGAGCACAACAATGTTACTAGAACAAAAATTTTTGAATTATTCTGATGAATAACTATTTCAAATTTCGGTTGCACGAAACACAATAGAAAGTATAAAATCTCATTTATCGGTTTAACTATGCAAGGAACGGGGAACAAACTGTGCAATCAAAGAAGATCAACAAACTTGTCCAAGCTTACTTTTGGATAGATAAAGAGTTCTTGTGCCCTCGTTGCTCTGATATTATATAATTTTGACTCATCATTCAATAGACAGTATCATACGATGTGTTTACTACGGCTTGTAATTTATAGAATATTTCTGAGTTTTTTTCTCACAAATCCTTAGAAAACATTTCCTCTAAATGTTAATAAATAACCCTAATAAATATCAACAACAGCAGCATCTTTTCCATGATGGAGAAGACAAGGTATTTCTCGTGATAATTTTGATAGGATCTAGCAAATAAGCTCATTTTCGCAGAAATCTGAAGTTTCACCACACTTTTACAATACATTCGTGCATCAAATTCATATTTCTGGAATATCTGAATTGCTGTAAATGAGTGATAATATCTGTGATAATGATTTCCCGAATTATATTAAAAATTTTATGATGAACGGATGAAGTATTTCTGAACTTGAAATATAGTACTTGAATAATTCTCTTTTGATAATTTTCGACTTTCTTATATGGAAAGATTTTCACCTACATGTCACATCTTGATCCTAATTGATACATATCTACAAATTTTCCAGTCAGATGTTTTATTTCATAGAATTTCAGAGTACGAACCTTGTATAGTAAATTCATTATACAGGTGTGCATTTTCCTCCCATTGCACATAGCTTTTGAGACTGCATGATGATTCAGTTTTTCACAGTGCTAGTATACATGCATAATTGAAAAAGAAATTGAGACAAAGAAGATAAATTGAGACTCAATGAAGATAAATATACCATATTCTTAACTTGGCCTGCATTGACGAATTTATCCCGGGCTATTTAAAAAATGTCTAAGCGCAAACTGAACTTTTGGGCCAAAAGCGAGAATATAACACTCCTGAACAAATAAACTGAATTCTGGAGTTAGGTTCAAATGGATCGAAAGTCATCCCACTAAGTTCAATAGTAGGCATTAAAATGATTTATTTGTATTTTTGATTGCGTTTACAGAATTGAGTAAACAAACCGAAGCAATGCTTTGTGGTGAACGATTTTACGTGCCAGATCTTTTATATTTCGAAGATTCAGATGATAATCTTCTACGAGTACTGGATGAATTCCTTCATGTTTGGACAGATGAGGGCTTCATGGTTGGAATAATTCTTGGACATTCTGTTCATCCATTGTTCGATGAGGCGCTGCGGATGGTATTTATACGCATTGAACCCCGTGAAATTGTTCCAGTGCATCCCCTTCATGATGAAATTGCAGCTTGATTTGATCTTAAGTATCCAGAGCGAGTGCGTTCTATTACGCATTTGATTAACTAATAAAAAGATGTGAAATCAAAAAGTATAAGGTTCTCTGTGATGTGAGCTCAAATGGAAAAGCAACAATTATTCCACAAGTATATTCCAATGTTTCTCATATTTTGTTCATTAATTTAGAAGTAATATGTGATGTTCAATGTGTACCTAATATTCAATCCGGCTGCCAATGAAAGCCGCTTTGAAGTAGTTTAGTGGGTGCATTTATTATTGGTTTGCTATAATTTAATAAACACTCTACTTTTTTAAACATGATTGATTGATTTAAAATAAAAAAATCTTCGGCATCAACCAAATTAATTTATTATATTTTTCATTGTCAGGGTGGAAGATAACTGTCACAAGAGTATTTAAGACTGTTAATGGAGTTTGAGGTACTTCTTATCCATTCTTATATTTACATTTTCTCCTGATCAAAATTGTTTTATTGCATGGGTCATAGAAGGTTCCCATATAAATCATTTTATCCAGTTGATCAGCAGTAAAAGATTGTTCTATTTAAAAGTTGAGACCTCTTCATCCTCGGAACTTTGAACAACTGCTGAAACAAGGATCCCCTTGAAAGACGATGGCGATTTAAGTACAAGGAGAAACGTTTACATTCAGGCTTCTCTTAAGCCTCATGATCTGGCTGAAGTAGATGCTTTCCTTCGTGAAGATCTTTCAGAAGATGCAGACCTCTGGACCATCACTTGTTCAGTTTATGATGCGGCGAGATCTTTGGCTGATTCAAATCGAACTAAACAAGAAGATTGTCTGGGCAAGACAAGACGCGTCCCGTATGTAGTGTGTGATTGACTACATAAAATCTGGTAAACCTTTTACGGCAAGGGTCCAAAAATTCGCTCATGAAATGAGGATCCATCATCACGCATTCAAAATGTCAAAGCTGCTGACCATCGAGCAGCACATTGTTGACAAAATACGAGTACCATCTGACGCAAGAAGGAGAATTAAAAAGAGGGAGGGATGGGTCAGAGAGAATCAAAAGTTTCTTGCTGACCCATCGCGCCTCTTTAGCGATCCTCCCGTTCTTTCCAAAAAGCCACCGGAGTCCAAAAAAGTCGAGACATTTTGTCGGGAGATTTACGAAGTTAAGCATCCATTGAATGAAGGCACTGAGAAAATCATACGTTTCAAGGAGCTGTGCAATAACCTCATAATATCCGAGAGGGAACGCCTACCAATCACTGCCGAGAAGGTAAAGAAAGCATCAAGGGGCACGAAGAACTTCTCCGCTGCTGGTCCAGATTGTATTGTGAACTTTTGGTGGAAAAAGTTCACTCCTACACACCAACATCTGGCCCGCATCTTTACCTCGTATTTGGAGTCGGAGATCCCTATTCCGCAGTGGCTGGTGTTAGGACGCACTGTACTCCTACCGAAGAGAAGCGATTTGTTGAACCCAAAAACAACAAACAAATAACTTGTCTGAACACGGTGTATAAGATCTTTACATCTATCCTGAATGACAGGATTGTTCGGATGATTGGACTTGTATGGAGTAAGATTTACGAACAACGAAGAACGAGGAGAGGCGCAGCAGGATGTCGGGGAAATCTGCTGATCGGCTGGAGTATCTGCAAAGACGCTTCAAACTACAAACGCAGAATGTCGATGGCCTGAATTAATTACCAGAAAGCTTTTGATTCAACTTCCCATAGACTTATCATCTGTTTGTTGAAAGGCTTGAAGGTCTATTTAGATATGATAGGATGCATTGAGAAATTAATGCCTCTTTGGAAGACCAGATTTACCATCACTTCCTGAAAACATCGTGTGACTACCAACAGTGTAACTTCCCGGAGAGGTGTCTTTCAGGGTGACTCAATGAGCCCTCTTCTATTTTACATCACACTATTGCCTCTATCCCTCGCACTCCGTGATTCTCATGGATACCTCTGTGGCGGAACTAATGTTCGTGAGC
>WSXT02235675.1:0-15962 GCA_011762715.2 Neuroterus valhalla
TACAAGAACTTATACAAGTTCTTGTATAAGTATATATGTATAAGTTTATGTACGAAATATAAAAAATAAAATAAATACATTAATAAAAAATAGAAAAAAATAAAATAAAAAATAATGAAATAAAATAAATTATTTAATTAATTAAATTTTTTCTGATAAATTAAAATTTGGTTAAACATTTGTGTGTGTGTGTGTGTGTGTGTGTATACTTATACAAGAACTTAGATAAGTTCTTGTACAAGAACTTATCCATGATGGTAACTATGTGAAACGAAAACCGCTTGTAAGAACTTCCATTAGAACTTACTATGGTTCTTTTGATATTTCTTGCGCAATTTCCCGTATAAGTCTTACTCAAGATCTTGATCTCTCATTTTCACGAGGGCGCATTTTTAGTAAACAGAGACTTTAATTGAGTTATTAAGCAGAATGAACATACACGAGGTTGCGTCGGCAACATTATAGAGGTATGTATTTCCGTTTTAAGTACTACACAGTTATAACATTTATTTTATGAAAAGATACTTTTAGAACTTGCCATGTTTCGTCAAAAGAGAATTATTCAATCATTTCGTTTATTTAAAAATTGTCTTTTTATGAAACTTTAAATAATATCAATGCCTAAAGTTAGGCTTTCTGCCTTACAATCGATGCCGGAGGAACGTACTTTCAACCGAGGTATCAAGAAAAATTATTTTGTGAAGATAACGTTCTGAGAATGATTTCCAAGGAATGTAGTGTATTTTATTTCAAACTAATCCTTTTAAATGGTGATGTCCAGTTCAATGTCCTAGATGTCCAATGTCCAGATTTCCGAGGCAACAAGGCTGGGTCGAAATTTGTTTATTACACCAAAGTTATTTCCTCAAAGGAAGTTATCAATGTATTGCAATATTTAATAATAATAATAGTGCGCTAAATCACCCGCAACGGTAGGTTACTCGATGAAGGCCTCCGAAAACCCCAATGAGTAACTATTTTATATATTCTTTACGGAATTTTTTATTTTCATTCTACATAGTAAAGATATAAAGGCTACACAAATACAGTTTTTCATGAATTCTAGTTTTATAGGTATCTTTCTAATTCACTCTTATGCTTAGTTGCGCCAATTGAGTCTCCTGGCCCCTGAACGTTGTCAACATTGCACATTTTATGATGCTCTTTACTGTCTTTTTGGATTTTCTTAGTTTATGAGTTTTTTTTTTTATTCAAGATAAAAATATGAACAATATTTTTTCGAACTTAATGAATCCTCGGGATGTGAAAAGCAGTCAAAAATGAGGTAAAAACTCCCCAGATCATGTATAGAAATTCACACTCAAATGAGAAGGAACTCTTTTATGTACAAAGTATTTTAAGTACAAAGTATATTCACATCAATTTTAATCGATTGTAAATTTACCGAGAGGCAAGTCACTTCCGAATATCCTCTGAATACTCGCTAGAACTCGTAAAATGCTCGACGTTCCTCAGTGATACTCGCCGTTACTCGGCGTTCTTCAGCGTTATTTCAAATCCTTATTTTGCTTATAATTTTGATATTCGGAAGTGACTTGCCCCTCGTAATTTACAGAAGTGCATTCTCAATGTTGTGCATAATATGATCTGGTAATGAAAAAAAATCTAGTGTGCCTAACACTTGCCCGATTTCTACCCTACTCACATTTATTCACAATTATTCATACTCCATGTGGATGTGAGTTGCTATGCAAAAAATGTTAGCAAGGTAGGAATCGGGTTCGTATAACATGGCTTCGGCGAACTGTCAATCTAACAATTTTATGGAACCAGAAGACTATAAACACACTCTCTCATACACACGCATATGGTCATATTTATATTCAGAAAATTTCATGGAAATATCACGTTTGAGTTTTCAGAGTTAAAGAACATACATGAGTGTTAAATACTCGATTTTGCAAATCTGAATTTCAAGAATCACATACACATATTCAAAAATTTAGAATAAGGAACAAAAGAGAAGAGAGGATCTTTCGAATTTTCGGAATTCTTCCTAGTAGCGAAAACTTACTGCAGATTTTCGAACTCATTATATAGAACTCATACACTTAACTCGACTTGACTCTTTACTTATTATTCTTTTTCTCTTTTTTTCCTCTACCTATTACAAATCTTTTCTTTATCCTTCAATACAGTTTATCACTTTTCGTTACGCTCAAGTATGGAGGCTTGCAGGCTTCCAAATATGACTCTGACTTTTCTGACGCAAACACACATGTAATTGCATGCAATTAATTTTAATGAAATTTATCTGAAAAAGTAACTATGACTAAAAAAATAATTACATTTTCAGGTGCATGCATGGCGAAAATGCCGATCTTGACAATAACCATTTTTTTATGCATCTTATTGTTGTGTGGAATCACAAACTAAATAATATGTGGAATATATCAGTCTGCTTTTAATATTTTTCTACTAAGATGAAACGACACGACGGTATAATTATAATGTGGCAGTTGATGTAGACATTACTTTTTTCATCATCAAGCTGGACAGGAGTAAAAGTATCCTGTCTGAATCAGTATACCGAAGGAACAATAATGTAAGTAACAATTATTTTAAGTCGAACTCCAAACAAGATGAATAAATGTGCTTAGTCCGTTGCTTAGAACTACTTGGAAGTCTTTTTGTAACAGTGTGTTCCTCTCCTTTTCAGTTCATCAAAAGCGGTCTTTCATTATTTAAAGATTCTTATAGTGCTCTGTCGAAATTTTAGATAACTATGTTTCCACAACTGGTTTTCTTCCTCCAATATCTCCATACTACCTGTAATTTGAATGGGCATACATTAATTCATATTCATTATAATATTCATATCAATTTTCTGACTCCGAATAGCGATGGAATACTCGTTGGAACAAATTCGTTACTGCTTGAATACTACATACAACCTTACGTATCCAACGTACATAATGCGTGCTTTGTGCTTAGAATAAAATAATATGTATTAAAATAATGAATAACGATTACTTATTCCTAATTTGGAAGATTTTCTTTTAAGGGAACATGTAACCTAGATATTAACAGCAAGACCAAGCGAAGACAAAGGTACCAACTAAGGGCCAAGTGGCCGTTTTTGGATTCAGGCCAAAATTCCTCAACACGGTACAAAGTATTCCAAATCCTGATCACTCTAAGAATTGCATGTCTCATAATCTTATAAGAGCAATACCCGACTTCCTGATCAGCCAATTTAATGCCAATTCAATATTCAGGGTGGCCGCTGGACCGGGAAACCGGGAAAATCGGGAAATGACAGGGTTCCTTTTTCTATTGAATAATCATATTCTCTTTTCTTTTGTGTTTGAAAATTCAACTCTTTTGCTGATGATTCGTCTTCTTGATTTGGAAATTGATGTATTTTGACTTAAGAATTCATCTTTTTGGTAGAAAATTCAACTTGTTGATGGGAAGATCATCTTCCCGTCCGAGAATTCAACTATTTTGTTGTAAATTCGTCATTAATGACAAAATTCAGTTAAATCTATCTTTTTTTTCACTTCTCAATGAAGCTTAATTATTTTGTACAAAATTCGACTAGTTCTTATGTGGGCAGGTATTAAAGAATATTTAACAGCCCCCCACCCATAAAACTGTGACTGGTTTATGTTTGATTTTCAAGAGCAGAAACTCCTGCCTCCATTATCTTCAGTAGACGGTTAGACTCGAATGGACCCACTTGTTAAAGCTCCCCTAAATTTGCATTCATTTTCCGAATATTCCACGAGAAATGTTTTTCCAATATTCTTTTGTGTAAATATGCCAATTTCCAATATAGAAAAATCTTTAGTCGACAGAGCTGCATGAGTATACCAGGATAAGTATCTTAAAATTACTCTTTAAACTCGTCTCGAAATTTAATTTTTTTAATTGTTTGTTTTATTGAGAATTCCTGTTTTTTGGTTTTTACACTTGGGAGTTTTCCTCTTAATTTCCGATTTTTCTTCAATGAAACTAAATTATTTTGAACTAATTCGACCTGCTCTTATTGGAGCAGTTTCTAAGAATTTCTGAAAGATTCCTGCAGGAGACTGGTGACCTCCTCAGTGTGCAATTCAACCAATAATCATTCGTTTACAATGATAAAGCGTGAACGAGTCACGCTTACCCCGGAAGAGATTTGGCTTGATGGTATAATAATAATAATTATAATAATGATGATAATAATAATAATAATAATAATAATAATAGTATTACATCAGAACCCTGTGATTTCGTTTTTTTACAAAACGATTTGCTGTTGTAAAGTTAAAATTGAGTCACTAGGTGTGTAAGTTCAACATTTGATATTTCTGTTAGGTACAAGAACAATAATTTTTTTAATTCTTCCTCACATTTTATGATATTTTGATGCTGATTTCAAAAACCTGTCAGGGCTTTCTCTGAAAACAATAATTACAAGAGGTTTATTATTACAAAACAAAAGTATTTTAACGCAGAGTTAGGTTAAGAATTGCCTTGTTTGTATGTAATTTCAAATAAACAGATGTTTTGAAACGCCTAAGAGCAATAACTATCTTTTACTGAAAACCATTTTTCTGATGACCGGGAAATGACCGGGAATCGACCGGGAATTGACCGGGAATTTTTTCCGTCGGAAAAAGCGGCCACCCTGAACAAATCAATTTTCAACCATGATATAGTTGAATAAACTTCGCGCTCCGAGCTTAGCTTCTTCTGGTTCTCGCACTACGTGCTCAGTACTCTTCATTGAGTAACGCGTATGCGAAT
The DNA here is from genome assembly GCA_011762715.2 of Neuroterus valhalla. NCBI lineage: Eukaryota > Metazoa > Arthropoda > Insecta > Hymenoptera > Cynipidae > Neuroterus > Neuroterus valhalla. The sequence continues at coordinate 4,756 of WSXT02235675.1, forward strand.
TTTCAAAAATTTTAAAACTGTAAGAATCCTCTACTTTTTACAATATCCTGGAATTTGTTCTAATTTTCGGTCGATAAAAGTTTTATATCTGGAATGTTTGTTTATACTCTCTCCCTGTTACGGGCTTTGAGAGTCTCAGCATAACCTTCTCTCTATTCCTCTGCACACCTCACCACTAACTCAGCGGTTAGGGGGACCTACAGTTTACGGTGGGTTCCGAACCACCAAGAGAAGCAGCTACTTATTAATTGGAGAACTTAAAGAACTCTAGAGGTACCGGACTTAAGGAACACATCCTTATTACAATACTCGCGTTTGAGATTCTTCTCTCACACAACTTGGCTGGCAAATGGAATGTCTCACTGTTTGAAAATCGTTATCACGATTAAAGGAAAAATATAGGTCATATTGGAAAATAATTCGAAAGAGATTCGTAAACCTTTTCACAAATAATAATTTTGCTCGTTAATGTTTCTCCTTCTCTTCCGTAGTCTGGCCGAAAAATGGAAATTTTTCATTCTGTGGAATGCCTTATCATGATGAAAACAAAAACTATACTTCTTATCAAAATACGTTTAATGGGTAATTCGTGCATTTTTCCATGATGAACAATTACCTTGTCTTGCAACTTTTTTGTATCTCGCAAATTTTTCTCAAAAATGGTATTTCCTATTTTTAACAAAATTTTTTACGATAATAGATGCAATGCTTTCACGATGATCCATTATGATCAAATGAGTTGTTCAGGTTTCGATCGTTTACAAAACTACTTATTTTGTCGACGTTTTGCGAACGTTGCAGCTCGCATCTTTAGGACTGGCCCAAAACTGAGGTTTTAGGTCATGATGTTATTATTATATATGCTCTCAACAACACCTGTGATTGGTCAATGTTTTCACTTTTGGGACTGGTCGATTCTGATTCACCAATCAATCTTTTTTAAAAAACCGGGAGGACGGAAAGCCAAATCGGATTGGTATTATATCCATTGTCCCGATTCATGTTGTTAGGGTGTTTGAGGATTTTGATTTCTTCTATATGTCTTCTTGGAAAAATTTTGTTTGTTTTTGCGATAACGGTTGCTTTGTCAAATGAAATGCTTTTTCCTGTTTCGATGTGATGTTTAGCTAGTGCTGAGTGCGTGAAATGTTTCAGCCTGACGTTACTCTCAAGTTCCTCCATAAGTTGGCTTATCGCTCTCCCGGTTACTCCAATATAGACTTTGCCACAAGAGCATAGGATTTTATATACTCCCGGGTCACTGAATGATGCCTTTTTGTCTTCCAGATTGTTTAGAAGATGCCCTATTTTTGCAGACGGTTTAATTTTGGTTTCAATATGTTTTTGATTTTGTGTTTGTTGAGAATTCTTCCTATTTGTTATGTGAGACCTTGGATTTAGGGTAGAATGGTGGTCGCTTTCCTCTCTCTTTCTTTGGATGGTTGTCTTGACTTATTTTTCTGGTGTATATCCTGATTGTGAGTTATCTTCAACTATTATGGAGACAGCTTTTTAATCGAGGGAGTTGATGACTGACTCCTTTTGGGCCGGGTTGTGTAGTTCATCCAGTCCATGTCTATAGATTACAAAAGCATCGTCAACGTGATGGCACCATAACTCTGGTGTGAGCTTGGATTGGCTGGAGATTTCAGTTTCAAGATGTTCCATAAAGACGTTAGCTATTACAGGTGCAATTGGAGATCCCATTGCGGCTCCTGAAGTTTTTTTGTAGAAATGGTTATTGAAAGAAAAGTAAGACTTATTGGAACAGTGTTCTATCGAAGGTATGATATCAGGGGGAAAGTTTGCGAAGGATTTGATAATATCGATTGTACCAGGGATTGGAATTTCCGTGAAGAATAATGCTGCGTCGAAACTCACAAGGATGTCTTGAGGTTTAATTTGAACCCGTTGTATCTTTTTGATGAAATCAGCAGAATTTTGAACGTGAGTGATAGAATTGCCTCTGAAAGGATTCAGTTTTTTGGTTAAGAAGCGTGCCTGGTTATAAATTGGTAAGCTTATTGCGCTTACGATCGGTCTGAGTGGAACATTGTTTTTGTGGATTTTCGGGAGTCCTTAAAGTCTTGGAGAAAGAGGAGGAGTTGGTATCGATTAGGAAATTGTTTCTTTGTCAAGATGAGAGTCCTTTAGGAGGGGTTCCGTTCTGTTAACTATTGTTGAAGTAGGATCGTTTTTCACTTTTTTGTACGTATCGTCAGTTAAAAGAACCTTGATTTTGTTGTCGTAATCTGCCTTATTCTTTATTGCCGTAGTGCCGCTTTTGTCTGCAGGTAATACTATGATATCTTTATTCTGATTGAGTTACTTCGTTGCCGTTCTTCCTCTTTTAGTCAAGTTTGAGGAGTGAAGTCTGGCTTGGCGTAGGATGTTGGCCATCCTCTGTCGAATGTCATTCGCTTTCTCGGATAGAAGGTTATATATTGCAGACTCTGAATTTTTGATAATTTCTTCTCTCGAAATCTAAGAAGGAGCTACAGCAAAATTATGTCCTTTGTACATGGCTAAAATCATTTCAATCATTCCAAAGGGTGGTTAGAGATGCTTTTTACTGTGTTTGTTATTGGTGTCTGCTTTACTGGCAGTAATTTGTCAAATTTTGTTTTACGCTTAAAGCAACTTTTACACTAGTCCTGGATTCCATTTTTTGTAAATCCAACAATGCACTTTCAGCGAATGGATATCTCGATGCAAAACTGATCGTACGTTGTAGCACTAAGCCAGTTTCTGGACCCTATGTCGATTAGAGACAAAATTCAATATAGCGCTTTGCAAGTAGCAGCAATGATAGTCGGAGAGCTAGCTCCATAAAACAGAATCGATAAGGTACACGAGGGTTGAGCATGTGATTCGGAAGCCCTAAATTAGTAAATCACCAAACGCCATCTCTGGCATTCCGCACAGGTCGGATATGGAAATGCCAGCCGGTTTTCCCGGACGAAAAAATGGGTTGAAAAACCTGATATGGTACACGAGTGAAATCCTTTGGGAAGTGAGGCTTACACCTCAAATAAAAGCGGTCAATTAGCGCCAGAAATTTTGCAGGTCGGAAAACCCTCGCCAGAAGCGATCGAAAGTGCCGGAAAATTCATCTAAAAAAACTCATGTGGTACACGCGTGAAAATTTGTTCATAACATTTTTAGGGTCTCCATTAAGAGAAGTGTGAAAACGCCAGAAGTTTTTCAGGTCGGAAAACCTCCAAAAAAAATTAAAGAAAATCGACGTTTATGTGAAATAAAAAATTTTCGCGTTCGCTCGATCCATGATTATTTTTTATTGCTTTATTCAAAATATCTGTTTCCACTACAAAAAATTTTTTAAAAAATCATTAGGAAATGATGAACACTCGCTGAAATACAATCATTTTGTATCGCGCTCGCGGTTTCATACCGCTTACTCATTTTCTGCCGGTTCGAACCGCCAGTGCCACACAAAACGGGCTTTTAAGTTCTGTTTGTGTAAATTCATTCACAGCGCCAATTATCAACCGATTTTGATCAATTTTTTTTCAAATATCTCATAGTACGTGTCTCTCACAGGGGACCCTCAGATCACTTAATTTTTGTTTTGGTCGATACTCTCCTCAGTTTTAGCAATTTTCGAGAAAAATGCATTTGAAGAATTTCGTGCGGATGGTCATGTCCCTGGTGTAGTACCATGTTTAACAGCTGGTTGGCTCAGCTGGTAGAGCGCTTGGCTGGTAGAAGAAAGGTTGCACGCTCGATTCTCACTTTCGATACATTTTTTTAATTCAAAACTGTTCATTCATTCATTCCTTATTAGTTATTTATGAAATTAGGATTTTCAATGATTTTTTTATCATTTTTTTCAATGAAAACTCTGTTTTACTTTTTATTATCCCTAGTTTGGAAAGTTGTGTATTTTATTTTAAATCAATAATTATTTATTAATTTGTAGTTCCTATATTTTTTATTCACATTAGGAAATAAGTGTTTCGAACGAAAATCGCAATACTCAATACGAAACGAAAATGTTTCATTCAAAATACAAAAAATAAAACACAGGAATAATTACATAAAACATTTTGTATAAAACATTTTCATTTCATATTTGACATTGCAATTTTCTTCTGAAACACTTATTTCCTAATGTAAATTGAAAATATAGAATCTACAAATTATTAAATAATGAATAATTTATAATAAAATACACAACTTTCCATACTTAGGATAATAAAGAGTTGAAATAGATTTTCATTGTTAAAATTATTAAACAATCATTTTAAATTATAATTAATAATTAATAATTTTCTTTAAATGGATTTTTCTCGAAATTGACTGGAAATTGCGCTTTCTTGATTTTTCTCAGAAAACCTCTAGTAGGTGTCGATCAATGAGGAGAGTATCGACCAAAACAAAAATTAGGTGACCTGAAGGTCCCCTGTGAGAGACGCGTGCTATGAGACCACCACCTTGCCTCGATGTTTCGCGAAGTTTCTTCAGGTGCCATGAGTCGATAATTATTACTGAACGACTTTACCCGGAAGTATAATTATTCCCAGATATTTGAAAAAAAATGGATAAAAATTGGTTGATAATTGGCGCTGTAAATGAATTTACACAGAAAAAACTTAAAAGCCCGTTCCATGTGGCACTGGCGGTTCGAACCGGCAGAAAATGAGTGAGTGGTATAAAACCGCAAACGCGATACAAAATGATCGTATATCAGCGAGTTTCCATCATTTTCTAATGATTTTCTTTAAATTTTGTGTATTGGAAACAGATATTTTGAATAGAGCAATAAAAAATTATCATGGATCGAGCCGAACGCGAAAATGTTTTACCTCACATAAACGTCAATTTCCGTTAATTTTTTTGGAGGTCTTTTGACCTGAAAAACTTCTGGCGTTTTGAAATTTATCTTAATGGAGACCCTAAAAATGTAATAAAATAAGTTTCACGCGTACACCACATGATTTTTTTCAGATGAATTTTCCGGAACTTTTGATCGCTCCTGGCAAGGTGTTTCCGAACCTAAAAAACTTCTGGCGCTATTTCACCGCTCTTATTTGAGGTACAAGCCCGATTTTTCAAAAGATTTTATTCGTGTACAATATCAGGTTTTTCAACCCATTTTTTCGTCTGGGAAAACCAGCTAGCATTTCATATCCGACCTGTGCGGAATGCAACAAATGGCGTTTGGTGATGTACTAACTTCGGGCCCCCGGATTACATCCTCAACCCTCGTGTACCTTATTGATGATGTTTTATGTGGCTAGCTCTTGGAGGGGATTTATTAATTCTTGGATGGAAACGAGATAAGAAATATTTATACTGAAGTAGAAAAAATTAATGTGTTCGCTGATGCTTGCAAGCGATAAATGGCACCTAATGCTCATTCAGACAACATTTTTTTTATCTAAATTCGTATCTCATTGACAGAGGATCTGGTCAACGGCTCGATGCTGCCATTTATGATCAGTTTTGCATCTTGAGTCTTATGCTTATGGGTAGGATAAGCACAAACCCTTAGGCTCAAACAACACAATGTAGTAAGGTGGATAATGCAGACAACACATGCTCTTGCTGCTTCGCTATAGGGCGCTTGGTGATCTTATGGTGCAGCATCGATTGGATGCAGAAAAGAACGTGCTTAACCACTTCACCTAATTAAGCGGCGCTTCTGCTTGAGAGGTGCTGAACTCCTCCCGATAAATCAATTCAACTCGCTTGCTCAGTATGCAAATTCGTGCTTCTTCCTCTTGGGTTTGTATTTCATCATTCCTGGTTTTACTGGTTTGATTCCCTTATGTCTATTCTTCATAGCCATGACTCTGACTCATGCTTCGAACTTTTCAGACTCACGAAATCAGACATGTTTCAAACATGACACAAAAATAACCATTCTGCGTGGTGAAATTCATAGATTTCCATTTTCTCTTACAGGATTGAGTTCGCAAGCTGGGAGATATGGACGTTCAGGATTTGAAGAAGGATATCCACTTGAAGGTGGAAGAAAACGTGTAGGTGGAAGTGGATATGGTAGTGGATTCGATAGAGGAATTGGGAATGAAGGTCATTTATCTAAAGAAGAGGACTGGTCAGATCCTCCTCCGACTTTGGCGAAGGGTCTTCGAAAGGGGGAAAAACCAGTTCGGTTTGATCCTAATGCTGGTCTTACTATTTGCGTTAGCCACATAGTAGACTCCGGTACTCAATCACGCTCCGAAAAGGAATACTACGACATAGATACAGAAGGAGAATATACACCCCAAGTTAACGAATTTGGTGAGGTATATGGTTATTACACTCCAGAAGGTATTAGAAGATTCTATTATAAGAAAAAATTAGCGGCATGGATACCAGGACATCAGCCTCGGCCCCTAACACCTCATGAAAAACATTGGTTGGAACCAATGTCCCGTCTTGGTTAACTATTGTTCAAAGGTATCGCACACTTTTCCATATAATCCCAAGTGAAATCATGTGATCTTTGGAAATCAAGTGATCCTTGAAAATAAAGTGTAATTATATTTTCCATCTTTTTGAAGAATAATCACTAATGATAGTTAACTGTTTTTGTAATCCGATGTACACTTTTACATGTAATTACAAATATTCTCGTGAAATCTTGCGTGATTTCTTCAAGTCCTAAATATCCTCCAGGATAAATCTGCAGCGAGGAATGTGAAGAATATGTTGATTTATATTAAACACAAGATTGAACATTGAAAACATGAAAGGTTTTGGAATTGTGTATATTGAAAAAAAGGAAGAATTGTCAAATAATGTCCACGGAATAAAGTCATATGAAAAAGTTCTTTGAGTTTTATTATATCAACATTCTATGATATTTCCAGGACACCCTTTAAAATTTTCTTCCATTCTCAACAATCCTATCAGAATCATATGAATTCTTTTTATATCCAAACAAGAACGAGGAGGAAGCCAAAGACAATAATGTATAATGAGTATCAGAGTATCGATAAGAGTAAGATCACACGGTCATGAATAATAATAAGGAAACGGTCAAGAGCATGGTCGAGGAGACGAATAAGAATAAGAAGGATCCAAATAAGGACGGTAATGAGGGTAGGGACGTGGATGATGGTGAAGATCAGAATCTGGATAAGAATGAGGATGAGGGTGTGAATAATGATATGGAGAAGGATAAGGATATGCATGAAGATAGCATGATATCTTGATAAACCGTCTCCATAGACTGCGTTGGCAATTCCGGGAAAACGTATTTTCCCCCATCCTTTTTCACGAAAATGACGTAGCTGTCAACGGAATAAAGATGTTGGTATTTCAACCTTAGATCGGAACTTTCAATCTGAAAAGTATACTCTAAATTCAATCTTCGAATTTTGAAGGAATAAGTTTATTTTTAATCAGACAAGGTGATCTTCAAGGATAAAACAATACATTATACCCATTTCATAAACATCTGCAATACAAAAGGTCAATTTTGCAACGATATAATGCAATTCATAACCATCAATACTGATCTTGTCCACAGAAATTTTTTTTTTTTAGAAAATACATACTTCTACTACTAAATTTTCAATTTTAAAAGGAATAGTTTCTAAACATCAGCTTGAAGTTTGTGGAAAAAAATTCAATTCATTAGAAAATGTAAATCTCAATCAAAAAGCCTCATTTTCCGCAAGGAAATACAAATAATATTTCAATTCATAATGCAAAAAAGTTTACTCAAGTCATAAAAAAACAGCAATTCAACCAATAATTAATTTTTATTGAATATTTCAACACTCAATCAAGCATTCCGAATCCGAAACAAAGCTTATCAATCTAAGAATATGGAAGGATGATCTTCCATTTGAGAAAATCAATCTTATACCATAAAATAGGAATTCTCAACAACTGTATCGATTTTCATCATAATTAATGGATTTTCAGAACAATGAGAGAAATTTTCTATGAAGAGTTGAATGCGAAGGATAAGCTCCGGGTTCAAATCGTGTACAAAACTACACATTTTTCCGTCGTTACGTGAACGCTACAGTTCACATTTTTAGGACTGATCCGAAACTGAAATTTCAGGTTATTTTGTCGTCATATATTATCTCTACGATGCCTATGATTGGTCAAATACCTCATGTTGAATCTAATTGAACCTGATTGGCTAATGAATTGTCTTCCATGCATTGTTTCTGCCTGCTTCTCCATGCCTCCTCGAAAATATACTGTTTGTTCTTGCGATGACGTGTGTTTTGTCAAATAGACCTCTATGTCATGTTTGGATATAAGGATCAGCTAGTGCTGATTGCGTGAACTGTTCTAGCTCGAATTCACTTTCATGTAAAGTTTGCTCACCCTTGTCCCAGTTTCTGCAAAAGAGATTTCGTTACAAGAGCAAGGGATTTCATATACTTCCGTATCACTGAAAGGCGTATTTTTGTCTTTAGGGTTGTTCAGAAGTTTTGAATCTTTCACATGTGTTTTGCATTCTTGTTTGGATGTTGTGGTTATTGAGAATTCTCCCAATTAGTTTTGTGATACCCTGGATGTAGGGTAGGATGGTAATCGTTTCTTTCTTTCTATCTCTCTTTTCAGTAGGTGGTGTTGACTTGTTTCTTCCAGTGCAGTGCCCAATTGCTCTATCAATTTGTTTGTTTGGGTTTGTGAATGTTTTGCATATAGATTCGTTTGAGGTTCTATTTTTTCCTCATAAGTTATCTTTATCCGTTATAAAGATAGCTCTTGTTATATTTCCATAGTAAACTGGATATCAGGAAGAGAAAACAAGTTTGCTTGACGTGCCGAAGACGTCCGACTGGTAGGATATAATTGTCTTGACCTCAATATACAGGAAATCAAATTCCAAAAATCAGACCTGCTTCCATTTGAGAAATTTTCAAGGAGAAAGGAATTTTTAGTAAATTTTTTCTTCTCAGATGTGCTCGTTTAGTAAGATCAAATGATATTTTTCAAAAAAATAGAAGAAAATCATGATGAGCATGTACTATACACGTACATGATTGCTTTCGTATTATACCGTATACAATTCCTTTTCCATCGCTGGGAAATATAAGTTTTACAAGATGGAGAAAGAAGGGAAATACAAAGCAGGACTTTTTCGCATGAAACCTTACGTTCATAACTGTCGTTTTGCCCTTACCTGCAGGTCAGGGTGTGCCCCAAATCGACTTTCTTTAAAAAATTAGAATGCTAAGGGCTCGAATAGTAACATTTGCATATAACGGCTATTACAATTAGTTGTGTGTCAAAATGCGTTCAAATCCGCTTAGAAATTAGTTTCATCTGTCCATAAACATGAATTTGTAACTTCCTGTAAGTACGAGAGTTTAGACAGTGAGCATACTCTTACTCCATTGTAATAACCATGCCACCTATTTTCAAGAAAAAAGTTCCAGTCAGGACATTAGTGAAACGGGACGCTTTCCTCCGGTGTGTGCCTATTACATCTATTACAGGGAACAAACTCCCATCGAGAAAGCAAGCGCTCGGGTTGTTCATACACAATCACTCTGTTGTGCAACATTCCAAGCATGATAGTGCACGCGTAGGAATTAAGGGAATCCTTAAATTCTGGGAAAAAGCAAACGTTCCGATCCAGGATACCAAGAACATAACCCCAATATATATAAAATTGATTGACACATGGCGTGAACTGAAAAAAAAGTCAGCGTCTAGGAAAGGTTCTGCCCAGGGAAAGAAAGAAAATGATTTTAAGGACCAACTGGATGATCTATTTGATATTGCTGCTCGAAATGGAATGGAGATAAGGGAATTAGTGAAAGATAAAGCTTTTTCAGTAGCGCAACGGAAAAAACATGGAGAAGGTAGTATGGGTAAAGTAGATATGACCTTCAATAAAAAAGAAAAAAAGAAAACTGTACGCGCTAATTAGGCACTAAGAAGACAGGCTTTAGAGGGTCGAAAGAGGGCTTCTTGCGAAGAAAAAGCTATTCTGGAGTCGTCCGAAAGTGAAAGAGGAAGTATGAATCCCGATACTGATAGTGACTTTAGCGCTCCAGCTTTCCCTTTCATGAAAAGACCAAAACTGAATATGACTCCTGACCTAATGGGTGCTCTAGAAAGATCTGGAACGTCAGTCAGAGCAGCTACATTTATTTTGCATACTGCTGCAAAAAGTCTCCATTGAATTGTGATTCGAAGGGAGGAGCTATTAACCCCAGAAGAATTGAACGTCACTGAGAAGTTGTAGGTAAAATCCTAGCATCTGATGTGAAAGCTTACGTCCGGAAAAAGCTTAAAACTCCGCTCGTGGTACATTGAGATGGAAAATTTAAGCTAGATAAAACGAGGGAAGGTCGTAAGAATAAAAATGTGGATGTGCTACCTGTTGTAGTGTCGGGAAATGGTGAGCAGCACGTATTGTCATGTCCCAAACTAGGTTCAGGGACTAGTTCAGCTCAGGCTCCTGCCATAGCAAATACCCTGAAAGAATGGGAGCTGGTGGGAAAAGTATGGACAACATGCTTCGACACAACTGCTAGCAATACAGGTATGTTGTTGACAGCACAGTTCAATAAAGTTGTGTTTTCTTATAATATTTATTAAAACTTCTATTTATATTTTCTTTTTCAGGTCACCAAAAAGGAGCAGCTGTTCTTTTAGAGGAGGGAATTGGTAAAAAATTACCTCACTTTTCATGTAGACATCACATGAAGGAGTTGATTTTATCTGAGGCCTTCAAGATTTTCATGGGTCCTTCTAAATCGCCTGTCATCGAGCTATTTGTGAAGTTTCAAGCAATTCGGCTGCACCTAGATCATACGCAATACAGAACCATACTAACGTCTAAGACTTTGACACGAAAGTTGGAAGTTGATCGGGATCGGTTAATTATCTTCGTGCGTGAGCACTTAAAGGTAAGGCAAGTATAATTTTGTCATGCATTATTTAGGGTTGGACGACTATAAGCAGTATTATTTTCTTTCTGTGAAGGTTGTCCAGCCACGAGAACAGTATCGAGAACTGTTGGAATTTGTATTTAATATTTTCGGGAGCAGTTCTAGCTAAGGAAGTTCACTTTAAAGCACAACAATCGGCTAATTCTGTTCGATTTGTGGAAAAAATTCTTAGTTGCTCCAAGCTGTGGATGTTTCAAGAGCAGCTGAATGAACATATCCTTTCAGAGCAGGGTGAGCAGGGTGTCGAGAAGATGTGTATCTTCGGCTCGTAATGATCTGGAAATGTTACAACGCCTTGTT
>WSXT02235686.1:4154-15961 GCA_011762715.2 Neuroterus valhalla
CAACCAAAAAATTCATTTTTCAAAACATCTGAATTTTTTACCTACAAACCAACAAGATTAATTTCCTGCCACATGATCAATTTTATCAACAAAAACATAAACTTTGAACTAAATGATTGGATTTGAACCGAAAAATTAGATGAATTTTCAACCAAAAAATTCATTTTTCAAAACATCTGAATTTTTTACCTACAAACCAACAAGATTAATTTCCTGCCACATGATAAATTTTATCAACAAAAACATAAACTTTGAACTAAATGATTGGATTTGTACCGAAAAATTAGATGAATTTTCAACCAAAAAATTGATTTTTCAATATATCTGAATTTTTGACCCACAAAGAATAATTTTTAACCATTAAGATGAATTTCCTACCATATGATAAATTTTTTTAACAAAATGCATGAATTTTCAACTGAATGATTGGATTTGAACCGAAAAAGTAAAGTTAATTCAACAAGAAATATTAATTTTTAACCTAATTCTTGATGTGTGTGTGTGTGTGTGTGTGTGTGTGTGTGTGTGTGTGTGTGTGTGTGTGTGTGTCGTAACAAAATAATTGACTCCTGTACCATAATAGTTGAATTCTCAACTAAAATGATGAATTAATTTATGATTTTGAATGTAGTCAAAATTTTATTGGACCTGTAATCAGCACATTCAATATAAAAAATGAATTGATGTTTCTTACTTGTCGATAAAATGACAGCAATACCAGAAAATGATGAATCTTTATTTTGAAAAAATGTATTTCTCATCATCAAAAACAGATTTTGATGGGGAATAAAAAAAAAGTTGAATTCAGCAGAAGAAAATCAATTTCTAACTGAAAATATCAATTTTTAGTCAAAAGAGAAATAATTTTTAACATAAAAGTGAGATTATTAATCAGAGCAATAAAGTTCTATCCGACATGATGAATTTTCCGCAAAAAAATGAATTTTGAACAAGAAACTTTAACTTCCAGCCGTATAGTTAGAATTTCAACCAAAAAGGTAAATTCTCAACAAAACATGTAATGGTTCATAATTCCACCAAAGAAATATTTATTTGAATTAACGAAAAGAAAAAATATCCTAACCAAAAAAGACAAATTTTGATAGAGATATTTGAATACTGAACAAAAACATATAAATTTCAAAAAGTTGTTTTTTTACCTTGGAGGATAAATTTCCAATAGTGAAGATAAATTTTCCGTTGTTATAAGATGAATTTCCAAGAATCACATCAATCTTCAACATCATTTTTTAATTTTCAACCCAAAAATGTTGTCTTTCCCTGAAAAAGTCAAGTTTCTGCCAAATAGTTGTCATTAACGAAATAAAGTTTCCAGTAGAATGATTACTTTTAAATAATAAAGAAATTTGAGGGAAATAAAATAAAACTTTAGCATTCAACACACAGAAGTTTCGGTTTGCATCATTTCATCTTTGCTGAATTTTCACTTTAGACGCACATTTTTTTCTATTAGGTGAACCAAATGGTTCCATGCTCCCTTGTTTTGTCAGCGCTCTTGTGTATCTTTTTGAATTAAAAAAAAATTCAAATATGTATCAAGGTATCAGTGTGTGGCCCAGGCAATAGAACTTTTGTTTCTATTTATTTAATTAGATTCGATTTTTACTTTTTTCTCCATCGTTTGGGGTTTCAACATATCTTAAATCCCTTCTCCCACGGGAGATCCTCAAAAAATAAAAACTTTCATGTTAAATCCTCTTCCTGAATTTCCCTCCCATAATAAGCATCTAAGCGATGCCTGAAACACTCAATCTCGTGTTTTTTTTTCAATCTTTGAGAATCCCTTTCGCCCGCAGGTGAATTTTTATTAGAAGCGCTTTCATGCGCTTGAACATTTCCTACGGGGTGTGGAAAATTGCAGAATACCAAAACTCCTGAGCGCAACTGGTTAGCGACCGACAAGTTTGGACATAGGCAGTCGATAGCCTCGGGTGCTCACCGTGCCCAGCCGTGCTTAGCATTTACGATCACTAAGAGTCGATAACCACAACTTACAAGTTACTTCCGTTGGTTCTTTTCCCGTTTCATTATTATTTATTGTTGTTATTATTATTATTATTATTATTTGTATTTTCTGGATCACTAGTGCACATTTCTGGTCATAAGATCGCGAATTCTCTGATATTAAACTCGCACTCCGGGAATATCTGACAGCGAATTTTTCAGAAGAAGAAACAGCAGAATAAGGACATTTTGAAAAAAAGTAAATGATGTATCACTGTCACCCTAATAAGTATGAACGACAACATCATAACTTTCTCTGGATTCCTGGATCCATCGGTTCGGTTACCAAGAGATAAAACAAATAAAAAAGCGTGACATTGAAAAAGTATTTTTCTCTTATTCTGCTCATGCATCACAGATGCTTCCATTTGGACGTCAACCTTTTGCACGAAACTGCCTCCTTAAAAATGAACTGCTGCTGCTTCCTTTTCCTCCAATTTTCAGGCGCCTCTTCCTGCGGTCTGCGGTTCCAAGATTTCCGGGAAATAAAACGAATAGTTGACGACTCAGCCTTTAGCAGTTTAGTATATAATAATATGAATGGAATAGATCTCCACGTACATGTGTAAAAAATTTTCCAGACTGAAAGCCTTAGTGGGAACGTCTCTTTCAGGCAGAAATAGAGGCGCAAAAAGAGAAGAGGAAAAAAAAAGGTATAGAATAAAAAAGGGAAGTGACGGTTAAGGGAACTTTAGATAACAAACAAACAGAAGTTAATTAAAAAACTGAGTATGACGCTGAGTGTTTGGAATTCAGAGTAACGCCCTGTTATATGAAAGACGTTAACGATATTCAGATAGGAATAATTAATTGAAGGAAAATATCCTGCTGTGAATTAATCGATTAGGTTTCGGAAAGGGAATGCCCAAGAGATACTTTAGTATGGTATAAAACGGTCGTTATGGGATGAAATATTGACCCTCCTTTTGAACAAACTTCTAGAAAATCAAAATTAAATGATTTTGAATATAAATTGATTAAGGGGAGTTTGGAAATAAACATCATGAATATTTTTGAGAAAGTTATTACTGCATTACAAATATTATTTCAGATTCTTATTCCGATGGAGGTTATAATATAAAATGTTATCTTTTTAAATGAATAAAAAACTAATTCAAGGATGTGCAGAGAAAAAAAATGTATGTCTTCTGAAAGTTTACTTCCCTATTTGTTATACTTCCAGTAATTAGGATTTGGTGGGATTGAAATTTTGTATTGTTGTTTGTATTTTGATTTTGAATTTGTTGAAATTGACATGCTTGGGAGAAGGAAGCAGAGATGGGTATTAGATGTTAGATCAGTCAAGTAGTCGTCACGTGTGTTTGCAAAGAAAAAGAAACCCGATTCCATTTTTAATAATATATTAACCCTTACATAAGATGCAGCGTTTCTTCTACACGTTGACTAAGATCATGTACTTTTCTTGATACGTTCAGTTTTGCAAGAACAGAATCAGGGTGGCGACTTGACCGGGAAAGACCGGGAATTTTATTGACGTGGAAAAAACCGGGAAATGACTGGGAATTCAATTGAAAAACCTTGAATTTACTTGACTCAACCTAGACTATTGAAAATGCTACCGAAAAAATACGAGAAATGACTAATTTCTTCTCATGAATCGAAAAAAGATCTTATCATTTGATTTAAAGAATCCTTTAATCTGATTCTCAAAAAATTTCAATATATTTGTAGGTCATGAGAGGAAGAATTTTGATTTTTTCCATTATAAGAAAAACGTTTTGCAAATTTGTTGCTGTGTGAGATTTTTTTAGCTGACTCAAAATGACAATCGAATTGATGATAGCTCAAACCTACCCGAAGAATTATTATCTTCATTTTTCTAAAAAAATGTATTCATCATGTTTTATTTGCTTTTTCTCATTTATCTCATTTTAATGGAACGGGAACTTTTTAAACTAATTATAATTCGGATTAAGGAGAGGGGAATCAAAAAAAAATGTCCCCCCCATTGATAATTCGTCACAATTTTAAAATTCTCTCTTCTTAATTTTAAATAAAGAAAGTACTACAAGCAGTCTTTAGGAAGAAGTAATATTCCGGAGACGGAATATTTCTGATTCAGGATAGAAATAAGCTTTTTTACATTGTTCATTGCAAATTCATCCTTTCTTAATTGAGAAATCTATTTCTTTGTTTACAATTTAAACTTGTTTGTTGAAAATTAAATTTTTCTGATAAAGTTGCAGTATTTCAATTCAAAATTTACCTCTGGTTGAAATTGTTACTACTTTCTTAAGAATAAATTAATCTTTTTCTGCTGAAAATTCAAGTATTTAGTTGAACATTGATTTTTGAAATTGAAAATTAAACTATTTCTTTGAGAATGTATGTACTTCGTGGAAAATTTGCCTTTTCTGTAGAAAATTAATCTTTATAGTGAAAAATTCATATTTTTGCTTAAAATACATCTACTCCCGTTGAAGATTCATCATGCTACGTAAAATTCATCAGTTTGGTTAAAAATTGATATCTTCAACCAAAAATTTGACTGTTTCATTTTTAGTAGAAAATTGATCTATAATTCGGTGAAAATTTGTCTTTTTCAATTGAAAATTCAGTTATTTCGTTGAAACTTCACATATTTTGTTAAGAGATCGATTTTTTTATGAAGAATTCTCTTATTATTTGAAAGTTAATATTCTTCTCCAAAAATTCTTCTTTACGGTTAACAATGCAAGTTATACAGTCAAACCTTTTTCATTTTAGTCGAACATTCATCAAGTTGAAAACTCTTATTTTTGATTTAAAACTAATTTCTCAAGCCATAAATGTCACAATTCCATTTTTATTCGGAAATGTTTATTTTCATAGTTCAAATTTCAACCAATTTGTTGGAAAATTGTATTTTTTGGTTGAAAATAAATTTTTTGATTCGTTTTAAAATTCAACTTCCTCAGTTGAACATTTACAATTTTATTTTTATTTTCATCATTCATCATCTAGTTCAAAATTCACCAATTCTGTGGAAATTTGTCTTTTTTAATTGAAAATTTATTCAGTTTGTTGAAACTCCACATATTTTGTTGGATAAACCGATTTTTTGGTAGAATATTATCTTTTTCTTCGAAAATTAATATTCTTCTTCAAAACTTCCTTTTTACGGTCAACAATTCAAGTTACACAGTCAAAAATTTTTCATTTTAGTCGAACATTGATCTATTTGAAACCTTTTATGTTCTGTTTAAAATTAATTTTTTGTCAAAAATTGAAATGTTTTATTTGAATGTTTCATCATTTCAGTTGAAAATTCGTTTTTCTGATTTGAAATTCAACTACTCCAGTCAAACCTTTACAATTCTATTTGATTCTCCATGATTTTGAGAATAAATTCAATAATTTGTTTGGAAGTTAGTTTTCTTTTGTTAAAAGTTATTTTTTGTGTTATAAGTAATTTTTTTTAATGAAAATTTAAGTAAGTAAAACCAAATTCATAAATTAATATTTAATTATAATTAATTATAAATATTATTTCTGATCAATTTATTACAAATTTTATAAATTGAACTAAATTCCCTATTTTCAGTTAAAAACTCATTTGTATAGTTAAACATCCATTTTTATTATTTCAAAATATGATTATTCGAATTCTCGTTGACAATACTGTTCATTCTTCCTAGTTAAAAATTAATCTTCTTGTATAAATATTCACCTTCATGGTTGGAAATTGAAGTGCTCTAGTTAAATATTCATCTTTTTAGTTGGAATTCATCTTCTCGTAAATTGTTTTTTTAAATTGGAAGTTTCACTGTTTCAATTTTTGTAGAAGTAAATGATATATTTTTTTTTCGTAAATTTGAATATTCTTGTAAAAATTGATTTATTTTGCAATGTTTGATCTGTTGTGTTAAAGGATGTTTCGAGCGAACGTCCTGAATAAAAATTAATTTTTGCGTTTTGCGACAGATATAAATACGTTACTTCTAGTTGACCGGGAAAATTGAAAAACTTGACCGTGAAGAACCGGGAAATGACCGGTTATTTGAAATCGTCCGCTGAATCGCCACCCTGAGAAATAATAACATCGCAATTTTACTTCTAACTACTTCTAATATTTTAGAATCCCAAGCTGTGACAGTACTCATCCTCGTATTTTTCACTAACCTTAGAAAGAGTGAAATTCCATTGGGCGGAGAAAAAAAAAGTGGGAAAGGATGGAAAGAGAGTTACTTGAGACTAAATTCTGACAGTAACGAGAGAGATATAAATGAGGGAGCACGCGAAACAAAAAGTAATTAAACAACTCAAGAGCGGAGTGTAGGGGTGTTTAGCTCCTCCCTTGATCTGGGAGGCGTTTGGGAATTTCTGAGTGAAAAGATCAATAAGAAAGAAGCCCTCTGCTCGCAGCTTCGTTGGAAAGAGGCAAGAGGCAAGAGCGAACGAACACCTTGAACCTCATCCGCCGTTGACAGCGACGACAGGCGTCTTTTGCCGTCTTCGTCACACACGTGTTGAGTAGCTTCAAGTCTTGTGAGCTTGTCCCAAATTAAGACAAGTCAGGCCGAGTTAATTGGTGAATGTCAGTAAAGTAAGGGTGCGCGTTAGCACGGATGCATGTGCATTGGTACCTACGTATTCGTTTGCACGAGTCCCAACTCCCCAAGCGTCGCGCCGCGCCGCGACGCCCCGTCGACGAATACACCGATCAACGGACACAACTTCTTAATTAACGTTTCCCAAACATGTACGCCCGACCAATTCATCATTAGAACAAAAGATTTAAAAACATAAAAATCATCGTCGACTGAAATGAGATGTGATGAGTCGAAATTCTTAACCTTTCAAGAACGACGTGTGTGTTGCTGGAGGTTAGATGACTTTTAGTTTAAAAGTCTTTCAAATTGAGTTCGTTTTATTTTGTACGCTTTTCAGTATGATGTTTCAGGAATTTAGTGGTTCTCAATTTGGAATTGTTTGATCCTAATTCTTTAGATTTAATTGTTGAATATAGCCTAACTTAACTCACAGATTTCAAACCTACTCGAATTATTTTTTTGTTGTCAAAAACAAAGCTTTGTAGAAGACTTTTTCGGGGTTTTGAAGGTTTTTTTTTTCTCAGCTCGTCTTCTGCGGGTACAGGGTGACTTTTAGATCGGAAATTTATTGAGATGAGGGAAAAACCACGAATTGAGTGGGAATTTTACATAGACCGAGAATCTATTTAATTATTAATAAAGAGCGTTAAACTTAGACTGAAAAATTTGCGAAAATCTGTAAACATCATCAAAAATTGTGTAGCAGTACCACGACAGGCAGTAAAATTTTGCATCCGATAAGCTTAATAGTACCATCAATCTGTCAAATTTTGTGGCAAAAAAATACCATAAAACTTTTTTTTTGCGGAAATCGCTGAAAGAGCATTAAAAACCTTAACCTAAAAAATGCAGGATCGTTCAGGAGCGGGTTTTTGAGAAAACTAAAAAATTTTCGGAATTTATGTATCTCGGAAACGTTAGGTTTTAGGGAAAATTTTTAACGACAAAAAATGTTGAAGGCAATGTTTTCTGCAACTTTTTTCTCTGTGTCGACATTCTGCGATGAAAAGTGCAATTAAAGGCGCTAAAGTACAAAAAAAAGCGTTTTCTCGCTTTTTGGCACAGAAAAAAATGTTAACCGCAAAACTGTCAGTAAGAAAGTTGTCTGTCTTAAAAAAACCTACAAAATTTATACAAAAACTTTTCTTGTCCAACTTACCGTTCACGAGTTATAGCGTGACAAATCTGTCACCGTATATTTCTAATTTTTTCCGACGAGGGCGACGTTAGTGTGGGTACGTAATAAATTAATACTTCAGACTGAATTAATCATTTTTGTCGTGAGTAGGACTTTCAAATTATTCCTAATTATGATAAATTGTTATTATGAATTGATATTCATCATTAATATTTTTTTGCTGATGGTAAAATTGGCTTTAGGGTCACGAAATAATCGAAATCAATTTTTCATTGAATCACACGTTTTGGTCTGTTATGAGCCCTCATCAGTGATTTATTTCTGCAAATAATGTACAAAAAATTTTGGTACGTAGGAATGTATAATTTCAAAGCAGAGAAAAAAAACGATTTTTTTTTACATGTGGATATAAATTCAGACAAAATCTGTTAACAGACTTTAGTGAATAGAAATTTTTTTATAAGATTTATAAATTCCGTTGTGATAGATTAATAAAAAAAAATTTGTTTGTAGAAAAACTATGAAACTATAAAAACTACAAAACTTCTTTTTTGCGGAAATCACTGAAAGAGCATTCAAAAAGCTTAAGCTGAAAAATGCGGGATCGTTCAGGGGCGGGTTTTTGAGAAAGCTAAAAAAGTTTTCG
Organism: Neuroterus valhalla; assembly: GCA_011762715.2. Classification (NCBI taxonomy): domain Eukaryota; kingdom Metazoa; phylum Arthropoda; class Insecta; order Hymenoptera; family Cynipidae; genus Neuroterus; species Neuroterus valhalla. The sequence continues at coordinate 12,517 of WSXT02235686.1, forward strand.
GATTTGATATATCTCGGAAATGGTAGGTTTTTGGGAAAATTTGCAGCAACAAAAAATGTTCGTTCTCTACATTTTCCCTTATTGGGCCGACATGCTGCGATGAAAAGTGCAATTAATAGATGGCGCTCAAGTACCAAAAAACCGTATTTTCTATGTCGCACGCTCAACAACAATTACTAGCACATTTTCATACAGCTCGTTTGATAAACAATTTTGAAAACCTTCCTGAATCACGTTCAATAATGAAGTCAGCATAGTTTTGGAAAAAAAAAATAATAAGAAATATTAATTCATAATAACAATTTATCATAATTAGGAATGATTTGAAAGTCCTACTTGAAAAAAATTTATTCATTCAGTTTGAAGTTTTGAATTATTATGTACCGGCACTAACGTCGTTCTCGTCGGAAACAATGGGAAATCTACGGTGACAGGTTTGTCACGCTATAAGTCGTGAACGGTAAGTCGAACAAGAAAAGTTTTCATATAAATTTTGTAGGTTTTTCTAAGACGAACAACTTTCTCATTGACAGTTTTGCGATGAAAAATTGTTTCCTGCGTCAAAAAGCGAGATCCCGCATTTTCCAGGTTAAGCTTTTCGAATGCTCTTTTAGCGATTTCCGCAAAAAAATGTTTTATGGCATTTTTTCCACAAAATTTGACAGATTGACTGTACTATTACTAGAAATAAAAAATCTTCAGCTTCAACAGTTTCAACTTCTCAATACTATCGATTTGAAATTCAGAAAAAATCATTGCCTCTGATTGCAAGTGTTGAACTCTCAAATATAGGGAATTGTTTGTAGTTGGATACTTCTATTTCGATATTGGTTAGATCTTGGTTTAATCTCGTCCTCTAGAAATGGAACAGATTCTAAAGCTCTTAGTTCAGAATTCATTGAATTCGAACGCTACAAAACCAATGTTTTCCAATGTTTCCAATGTTTCCAATGTTTTCCAAAACCAATAAAGCGAATATTTTCTTAACTCCCTGTTAGAAGTATGAAAACATTAAAAAAATGACAAAAAAACTTGAGTCCTGCCGGAGAAAGTCGGCACGAGTCATCCGGAAATGAAATATGTGCCTCTGGTTCTCTTCCATGAAGAAACAAATATGCAGTTGTTTTGATCGAGAAGAGCTTGTTAAGAGCGAGTAAATCCCTGAGGAACAGAAAACGTGTCTTTACATTTTTTTTTCAACCCAAAGCGGGAAACATTTCAACACAACCTTTTAAAAATGGATTAGTGAGTAAAATCGTCTGCGAGAAATTCATTGTACCTCGAAATTAATAACGTCATTTATACTTATTTAACAGTGTTATTTCTACCTCCTAATTCTCAAGTCTCTTATGTTAAAATGAGAATTAAGGAAGTACCTAATATAGTTTAATGGAAAGTGATGTGCGAGTCTAATGGAGCTTCTTTTAAAACGGAAGGTAGAAAAGTGCATGCAAGGATAATTTTAGATGCAAGATGCAGTTTATAATGTTAAATAAGAAATAGAAGCTCCCGAATGTTTTTCCTTGTAGACAAATTTCTCCTATAAATATTTATAGCTGCTTTTAAATGTTTACGATTTTATAAAGTACATGGAAGAGTAATCTTTTCATCTTTATATATAAAAATGAATGTTTGTATGGTCTTCATAGAATCGTAAACTATGCAGTTGATCACGTGATAATCTTTAGCGAAGTTTTGCATGAGCCCACGAAGGTTTCTAAGTTGGTACGACCAATTTTGGACTTCAACCGCGGCGGCGAAGCTGCCGCCACAGGGCACAGCTGGTACACTATATAAAAGGAAGACAATTTCTTGAAATAAAGATGTTTCACGAAAATCCTGTCCTCTCGAAGATAAAATGAAATTACAAAGGGACTTTCTTTAAGGAGGATTCAAGAACAAGAAGAAGAAGAGGAAGCTAATTAGAGTTTCTTTTTCCAGCAATAGTCAAAACAGAGAATTGATGTTCAATTAAATAATTAATTATTAATTTGATGAAAATTGCAACTTCTTCAAGTTACTAGCACCTCTTTTGCATCTTAGTTTGGAGAGCTTTATTCTCAGGAGTTCCCGTATAGAAGAGAAGGAATTACCTCCACGACGACTCACAAAGCTGATTGTTACTCTAGTTTTAACAATGCCCTTTCTTTGCATTTATAATTCCTCTCGCGTCATTCCGTATCGCGAGAAACGCGCTACTCATTGCGCGCCTCCCCCAGGGCGGTGTACTTATTGTGCTTGCAGGCTGCACATTCAAAGGGTTTTCCCGGTCATAAAAGGGAGTCACTGAGCACTACTAAGCAGGTAAAATGCGAGAGAGTACTGCGTGGCAAGATCGGATAAAGTAAATTTTTCTGCCATAAACTGTTTGTCACGCCTCAAACATTAGATTCGTATACCGCAAGGTGCCATACCTAACCGTGCTGCTTGTCAGTTCTCAGTTCTCTTCATCTCGAACCCAGGGCGCCAGCTGACTTCAATACCTTATTCGCCTTCGACTTAATGTGAAATACGGCATCCCGGTGAAAGGATCCGTTCCTTTTCATCTTCCTTCCTCGTTTCACCACCGGCTTTCCTAAAGCGATATAGATATCTAGATCTCCGATATTATCAATGAAAACGAATCGTGCTCTGCTCATGACTGCTCCTCGATCAGCTCTGGTACATTCATTCATCTTTTGAAAGCGTTCACAGCTACACTATTAGCCAATTCCTGCCTGCCTGAATTTACAGATCAGGATCTTTGCAAATAAAATTTTTTGGTCCACTCTCGACGAAAAATCAAAATTTATCAGTTAACAAGGATTCGAATCAGAATAAAGATGATTCAGATGTCTATCCCACCGCTGTCACCATTTGTTTCTTTGTTATGTTCACTCGTGGCAGCAGACAGAGGAATTGATTCGATATGAGAGGGAGAATATACCTTCAACTCTTTCGAGAGTCTTAACAGAGTTTAGGAAAAGCAGGAGAGTAAAATTAAAAAATTTTCAAAGAGAATATAGTTTGCTACATTGACTCAGAAGTTCCGGAAAATAAATTCAGTATATGAGGACTCACAAAATTAGGATTTACTTTTAAAGGATGTCTGTTGTCTAATATAGGCGCTTCTACGTGCTTCCGGACGGTTTTTGGAACTTGGCAGGAAAAAATGAAAGAAATACTAGAGAAGAAGAATTTGGGGTTCAGCCATAGGACTGGGTTAGTGCGTGTTGCTTACAATAAACTAATAAAATCACTATGGAATTTTAAACGATTTCGGGCCTTACAATTTGGCGACTGGATAGACATCCTTTTCAAAGATTTCTAAAAGTTTTAATGGATAAACTTACGGGAATATTCATCAATAGTAGCTTAATTTTAAGCTACTACTCTCTCAATCTGAATTAGTAAGAATTTAACTAATTGAATTAGTAGCCTTGTATTTCACTACTGAATTAGTCAT
>WSXT02235697.1:0-15956 GCA_011762715.2 Neuroterus valhalla
GTCCTACAGATTTCCGGTCTGATGCTCTAACCCACTAAGCTACGGAGAGTCCATGAATCATTTTTATTATACTATATTCAATCATTTTGAAGATATGCATTTTTTCTTTCAATATTTGAAGCAGCGAATCTGTGAAGTTCTTTAATTTGCAAATTATTTAGGAATGCATTGTTTTATGTTATTCAAAACTTGGAATAATTTTATACGAAACAGAACTTAGTGATTCAAACAAATTATTCCTATTATTTATCAAAACTCATATCGACTTCGTTCTTCTCCAAAAGTTTTTATATAAACATTTCAAAAAAATAGTCATATTTTGAATATTGTTTTGTGCTTTATGCTTAATTTTCTTTCCGGAATCAAATTAAAATGTCTTCCCCAAAGGCTTCTTGCTGCCATGTTTTTTAAGACAAAAATTTTTATCACATAAACAATTTTTATAGCCAAATGCACATTTTCATTTATTTTTTATATAAATGGGCCTAATTTATTAATAAAGAATTAATGGCTGCTATCAATTTGAAATCCGTGAAAAATAAAGTTATATTGCGAAGACATCGTGTAAAAAAGGTTAATTCACTGATGAAAATTGTTCACATAATTCAACAGCTATTTTCATTATAAAAAATGTGACAGCAAGGAGCATTTTACTAGACATTTTGAGCTGTTTCCGTAAAATAAAATAAAGCTTATTCATGTACAAAGATCAAAATGTGCATTTGTTTATAAAAACTGTTTAGGTGTTTATATAATCAACAGTTTTTGTAATTATGAAAAGTATGGAAGCTAGGAGTCTACAAAAAGGCATTTCAAGTTGTTCCGCTCAAGAATCAAGCTTATGCATTACAAATAGGTAAAAATGAACATTTGTTTATAAAGATGGTTCAGATAATTATTCAACAGAAGCTATTCTTATTTTATTGTATGCGTACATAAATATCCATCATATTTCATTTTAAAAACTTATGCATTAAGAATAACTTATCCTTGTGGATCACGAAAAAATTAATTATGAATTTAAGAAATTTAATATTGGAAAAAAGATCAAATTTCTATTCAACGTCAAACATTCAAGTTAATATTTGTACCAATTGAATTTTTCTTTAGGTTCTTTCTCTTCTTTCTTCTTTTGTAGTTTTATGTATCTTGAAATTTCAATATGTACATTTGAGGTTGTTCGTCAAAATGTGGTCGTTGTGTTCTTGTTTTTTTACTTTAATTTCCAGGAGTTGCAGATAACAAAGTTGATTATGGTAATTACTTTGTTCATATTATATTAAACCATTTTTCTCATACTCTAATCAACTATAAATTATTTTTAGTTAGTTATATCTATTTATGACCTTTTTTGATGCATTTGAAGGTTTTAAAATTGTATCACTTAAAACTCGGATTAAATTTATAACTTTGTTGTTAAATAATAAATTTTGGTGAATTCAAATAAAGTATCCACAGTCACTCATTATACCTGAAAGAATTATGGTTATGTCTAAAGTAAAATTAAAAACATCAAAATCCGTTAAGAATTAGACTGCAGTCTAATAATTTCATAAATATTTAGATATTTATGTGCGCATACAATAAAATAAGAATAGCTTCTGTTTAAGAATAAACCGAACCATCTTCCGAAACAAATGTACATTTTTACCAATTTATAATGAATACGCTTGATTTTCGTGCGGGGGATGAATTTAAACACTCCCGCTCCCATGACAGCAGCGCTGTCTTTCCGATCACGTGAGTTTGCTCGTGATTTTTATTTGTTGCTGCCTTGCATTGGCTATCCTGACAGTTTATAGTTTATACCGAGGTCAGTGCACGTCATATAATTATTATCTTTGTATAGTGCAAAATTGGTGGTTGTGCAAATCCTGTCGATTCGGCGTGAATAAAGTTAAATTCCACAGATTCTTTTGCAGCAGGACATTAGAGCATAGTTGGCAGGATTTCGGCACAAAAGAACTCCAACTTCCTGGACCCGGAAAGCGTGTGTGTGCACCGCTTCCTCGCGAGTGAAGTAGTGAACTTCGTGCACCGTGTTTTGTGATTACGCTCGGAACTGGCGGTGTTTCGACGTACGGCTCGGACGGACCGTACGACAGGTTATGTCAGCTGGATTGGCAGGCGCTGTTTCAGATCAGGTCAGTCCTGTCTTGATTCGTTTCTTCCGACACCCCCGTTATCCGTCAAAAACTCAGAAACCATTCACTGGGGACAGCCATTCTAAATTTTGTCTGTTTTTCCATGCTACGGAATGCAGCGGATGAAAGGACAAGCTAACAGTCAGGGTGAGTTCACCTATTTCAGATTTAATATCTGTCAATCCTTTTCGTTCTTCTCTTGATGCTATTTCACTCACTTATACGTTCCGAAAAGCAATTTCCTCGTTGCGTTCGCCCCTGTCAATACCTTATTTTCGACAAGATGAATATGACAAGCCACGTCTAATTCCAATATGATTTTACTTCTATTCTCCCAACAAAAGACATCAAACATCACTTGTTTTTTCTCTTCCTAGAAGTCGAACTTGGCAAGTAGGTCACGTAGAATAAATAAATATTGAAAGCCTGCATTTTTGGATGTTTATATGAGCCTACTATTCTGTGCTTTATGAAGATCTGGTTGATGCGCGGTGTTGAAGAGCATTCCATTTTTCGACCGGCTTGCAAGCAACAGTAAATATACTTTTCAAACGGAACTGAGAAAATTCATTCCATGTTTCAACTGTTTCCTGAAACAACGATAGGAGATTTTTATTGTGTCTGTTTAGTAGCGAGAATGAAATTTTCAACTTTGGAGAAAAAATCTTGGTGATTGAATATTTGAAAGAGTAATGTAGTGATGCGCCGAAAACATGATTCCATTTTTGTTAAAACAAGGTTTATCAAATAGTTGGATATAAAATCTGTTATTAACATCCAAGTTTTTATTCGTACAGAAAATTGGTGTGTGCGAACCGTGCATATTTTTCTATGTGAATATAGCAACGGCTTCATTCGTTTCAAGAATTAAAACTCTTGTACGAGGGTTGCTCCGAAAGTAATGCCTCTCCGATTTTTTGTTCTTTGTATCTTATTTTAAAGTTTCAGTGGGAATGAATAGAATGCATTATTTTTTGGAGCAACCTACGTACGTATTCTTATCTAAATTATAAAATTTGTATTCAATTCAAATTCAAGGAACTTTTACGATAATGAATTACATTCTATTCCCATAATATTATACAGTTCTTTGGTGTTGAAATTGGATTTTGGAAATTCGAGTTCTTTGGTCCAAAAGTCATTTAATCAAAATTTGTCGATATTTTATGTTCACAGATTTTCGTAAATTTAATGACAATTCGTCAAATGTTTCCAAGTACAAAATTCGTGGAATTAAAAAAAAATCTAACTATCAAATTTTGATCAAATACTCTTAAATGTCTTGATAAAAATTGAGACATTTAGGAGTGTTTTTTCCAGATTTGATCATTATTTTCTGCTTTTTTAACCCACGAAGCATTAAAGAATTAAAGAGGAATTTCAATTTATTCTGAATACAATTTTTGAAATTTTAATGTTTGCAAGCTCCTTGCATATTTTTAATAGCATATACCACATAATTGCATTACTAAATAGACTTTCTGGGTCATTTTACAGACTTTCCATCAGTCTGGATAGTCTTGAAGCACTTTCACAATAAAGTATACTTTACTCGGACTTCTCTAGGAAAGTCAATTTGCGATAACCAAATTATTTGTTTTCCTATTTGGCTCAGCTCTTATAGTCGCCCTACAATTTTCCTTCCGACAAATAATTTGAGGAGATGAGCCTCTATCTAACATGTAAAATGACTAACATATTATTTTTCTGGTTAGGCGCAACAGTAGATGAATTTTTTACAACAAAGCTACAAGTAAACCGTTTGATGAATATCCAGTCAGATTCATAATTTTGCGGTTTTTGAAATTTATATATTTCGAAAATAAAAAAATTGCAGTCTTATCTAGGGCAATAGTGTCGGCATGTATTAGTCGGTAAACTATCCCATCGATTTTTTTAAAATTGCGTGGAAGTAAAGTGAAGCAGTGCATTTTTTCTTATGGAAAAAACCTGTTTTATCTATCTAAAAAATGTTTTATCTACCTGAAAAATGTTTTATCTTTCTAAAATTTCTACTGCAATTTTTTTTGATTTTCTGTTGCTCTATTGCAAAAATGAAAAAGTAGGTTAATCGAGCGAAATCATTTGGATTCTTAGAAGTTCAATATTATAGATCTTTATTATTTTTAGAACACAGTAGACATGAAATTGTAGCTTATTTGCAAAGAATAACTTCATACCTTATAAGCATATTCATTGAAAATAATCGATAATCTAAACATGCATGATGAGATAATATTTCATAATTTTAATAATTTACTCTTTATAGGTGCATTAATATTTCTCATTATTTATTATTATCTACTGTATATGCATTATCTCTAATGAGGCGGGAATTCCCCGTGAATTTTTTCATCATGCGTGGTTATCACTTGCTCAATTTTTTAAAGAACATCTGGTGTTATTTTTTTTAATCTGATTTTTGAGGGAAACGTTGATTATACTTATGAACTCATAGGGATTCGAAAATTAATAAGAATAAATCCTCTTAGAATATTTAGAGGAATAGATTCTTCAATTACGCTAACTTTAGTTACATGTTTGAACAATGTTCCATTCTTGATATACAAAGATACTGTTTTTGTTTCAAACTGAAAACCTCACTAGCCAGAAACTCAACAAATTGTAAAACAGCTCCATAAAGGTTGTCTGAATATTTGAAAAATTAGAATAAACTTATAGGAAACAAATGGAAATTAAGTGGCTTCTAAATTTTTCATGAAAAGTCAGGAATACATAGCAATTTTAATATTAAAGAATTAACATATACATCAAAAATTCTAAAAACATATCTTAACACAAAATTCCACAAAAGTTTTCCTTGCTTTTTGACAAATTTTCACTAACATATCAAGACTCCAGATAAACCAACTTACTATCCGTCGAATTTTCTTTCCTGCAGTAAGCAATGGTCCCAAGGAGCATCGACAGCAGCAACAGCAAGGGGAACATGGCGGCACAGAGGACGCTGGATTTGATTCCTGGCGAGGTAGCAACAGTACTCCGCATCACTCCAGCTATCCCATCGGCACAGGAGATCCTTACAGTCAATACTACGCGGGCACATCCTTCCCGTACCAAACTTTTGGCGCCGGTGATGGTACATGGTCAAATGGCACTGATCCAGTCGCATTTCTCTCTGGTTACGGAGGTCAAATAGGCCACGATGCTTACGGAATGGACGGTATGTTCTCCGCCAGTGCTGGCGGAGGCTTTGGTACCTTCGGTCAACCAGCCTTCAACTACTTTCACGGTAATGGTGACTTTAGTGCGTGGGGAACTCCCAGGAAGGCGCGCTATGAGGACTACTACCAACAGCCTGCGCGCGGTGGAGAAAACTACCAGTCTTCGAGCGGAGGTGAGGTAAAAACGATCGAACAAAGTGTTCAGGGTCTCTCCATTAGCGGAGAAGTTCCTAGGCAAGATCAGCCAGTTCCAGCTAGCCAGCCAAAGCCGGAACCCAAGGAACCTAGGAAAATAACCTGGGCAAGTGTTGCGAGTCAGCCAGCAAAACCTGTGCCGCCCCTATCTTCGTCTTCGGGGATGAAAAAGAAAGCTGGGATGCCTCCACCTCCCATTGTGCCCGGAAAACACAACATGGACATTGGCACCTGGGGAGAGGGAAAATCTTCTATTCCGCCACCGAAGGCTCCACCTCCACCTCAGGTGCAGCCTCCACTGCCATCGCCACAGCCTCCTACACAGAGGCAAAGGACGCATCATCCCAGTAATCCCGTTTGGAATAGACAACCGACGACTCCTCCACCACAGCCTCAACCACAGATTCAGATGCCGCCTCAACATCAGCATCAGCCCCAGTCTCAGCATTTACATCAGCCGCAACAACATCAATCGCCTCCGCAGCAACCACAGCAGTCACACCATGGACAACATCCACAGCAACAACCTCTGCAGTCACCACCCCAACAGGCCGCTCCGATTCTCCCGCATGCAGGTTTAGACGATATCAAGGTGAAGAATGACTATAATCCTGTTGATCTGGAGGAAATGGCGCCAGGATCCCGATTCTTTGTGATCAAGTCCTACTCGGAAGACGACATTCACAGGTCTATCAAGTACGAGATTTGGTGCAGCACAGAGCATGGAAATAAGAGGCTGGATCAGGCCTTTAGGGAGGCGAGTCGTGATGGTGCGCCGCTTTATTTGTTCTTTTCTGTTAATGGTTCTGGACATTTTTGTGGAATGGCGCAAATGGTTTCGTCTGTTGATTATCAAAGCAACAGCTCGGTATGGTCACAGGACAAGTGGAAGGGCCAGTTTCGCGTGCGTTGGATTTATGTGAAGGACGTTCCTAATGTGCAGTTGCGCCATATTAGGTTAGAGAACAATGAGAATAAACCAGTGACCAATTCGAGGGATGCGCAGGAAGTTCCGCACGCGAAGGGTATACATGTTCTCAGAATCTTGCATACATACCGTCATTCAACTAGTATCTTCGACGACTTCGGTCATTATGAGCGCCGGCAAGCGGAGGAGGATCAACGCAAGGTGCCGGTTAATCCGATGCCTCATCATCATCAACCACCTAATCATAGGAGCAGAGGTCACTCCAGCGATTTACCGAGGGATCATCATCAGTATCAACAACATGGTCAGCCGCCGCATCCACATCCGCGTGATCAACGAGATCAGCGTGATCAACGTGATCAGCGCGATCAACGTGATCATCGAGGTCAGCGTGATGAGCGTGATCAGCGTAAAGTAAGTATCACTCGATTATTCATCTTGTTCGAGTTTGGAAAATACTTTCCTTGAATTTCAGTGTCTTGAAAGAAGTTCCAATCCTTCCGCTCGTTTCATCAATATTGAATACATCCGGGGCGCTTCGACTTCTCTCGCATTAACGTGGTCAGTTGGTCACTGGACCAGATTCCCCGGTTGCGAAGGGTTTGCCCTGATGTTATGCCAATCATTGTGCAATCTGCAGGTGATCCGGATAAGTCGTACCTTATTGATTAGGCCTTCTCATTAGAAGAGTTTTCCTCAGCTTCATCCTCGTCCAAGGCTAATTGAAAGTCGGTACCAGGCTTGGATAAAATAACCCATGTCATATGAGGTCATCCGGCGTTACTCTCAACCTGTGATGAGGTTCCTCTACGAAATTTTTGAAAGTGTGTTTGGTATATCGTATCCAGAGGCATGGAAAGATTCTTTGGTTTATTTAACCCAGAAACCGGGCAGTAGGTATTCCAACCGAGTTCCGACATCCACTCTCTGTGAGTTGTCGAAAGTCTTCTTCAGAAGCGTTTGAACTTAACTTGACCCAGACTTCCAATTCGGTTGTAAGAGGTAGAGTTACTTTATGGGCTGTGTTTCCTTTCTCCCGACATTACCTATGGATTTTGGAAAAGCTAAAGTACTTTCGCTCTCGCCTTGGACATCAAGGTCACTTTTAATTCAGTCCTACCTGAGAAACTGATAGAGGAGGTGCAGGGTGGCGACCTGACCGAAACCTGACCTGACTTTAAGCAGTCTTTGGAGTAGAAGTAGTATTCCGAAGATGAAATATTTCTGAATTATGGTAGAAAGCTTGTTTACATTGTTCATTGCAAATTTATCCTTTTTGAGTTAAAAAATCCACTACTTGTTTGAAATTTAAACTTGTTTGTTGAATATAAAATCTTTTTTTATAGTTGCATTATTTCGGTTCAAAATTCACCTCTGGTTGAAAATGTAACTACTTCGCTGAACATCAATTCATCTTTTTCTGGTGAAAATTCGAGTATTCAGTTGAACATTGATTTTTGAATTTGAAAATTGAACTATTTCTTTGAGAATTTTATACGTGCTTTGTGGAAAATTCGCCTTTATTGTTGAAAATTATTCTCTATGGTTAAAAATCAATCTTTTTCATAGAAAATACATTTGTTCAGGTTGACGATTCATAATTTTTCCTAAAAATTCATCAGTTTGATTGAAAATTATTTTCTTTAACTGAAAATTAAACTATTTTATTTCCAGTGGAAAATCAATCTTTTCTGGTTAAAAATTCAACAATTTGGATGAAAATTTGTCTTTTTGAATTGGGAATTGAATCATTTCCTTTATAATTCACATATTTTGTTGAAAAATCCATTTTTTGGTAGAAAATCATCTTTTCCCCCGAAACTTAATATTCTTCTAAAAGAATTCTCCTTCACGATTAACGATTGAAGGTCTGCAGTTGAACATTTATCATTTTAGTCGAAAATTCATCTAGTTGTGAACTCTTACGTTTAATTTATTTTTCAAGACAAAAATGTCACTATTCAATTTTTGTTCGAAAGTTACTATTTTGATAGTTCAAATTTCAACCATTTTGTTGTAAAATAAAACTTTTTGGTTGAGAATTATTTTTTTGTAAAAAATTGAACTATTATAGTAAAATGTTCATCATTTCACTTAAAAATTCGTCCTTCTGGTTTAAAATCCAACTACTTCAGTTAAACCTTTACAATTTGATTTAATTTTTCATCCTTTTGTGTTAAAATGTAATAATTTGTTTGAAAGTTGATTTTTTTGTTATAAATAATTTTTTTCAACTGAAAATTTAACTTATTCCACTTGTGATCTCCATGATTTTAGTTAAAAGGTCATTTGTTTAGTTTAACATCCATTTTTTTCAATTTGAAATCGGACTAATTAAATTTCCGTTGACGATTAATCTTTTTCAGTAAAAGTTAATTCATCTTTTTGAAAACTAACTTCTTCAGTTGAAGGTTCTTTGTTTTTGTATGGAAATAATTATTTTTTTAGTTCAAAATTCGACCATTTTGTTGAAACATTGTATTTTTTCCTTAGAAAATGATTCTCTCTATTTGAAAATTAATCTTCGTGTTTGAATATTCACCTTTATGGTTGGAAATTGAAGTGCTCCAGTTGAATATTTATCTTTTTAGTTGTGAATTCATCTTCTTGGATTGAAATTTATCTGTTCTGGTTACAAATTCATAATTTTATTGAAAAATCCATCACATTGGTTGACAAATGAACTATTTTGTTGAAATTCGTTTTTTTTTTTTTTTTTTTTTTTCTTGTAATCGTAAATTGAATATCATAAATTGTAAGTTGAACTGATCCAATTTTTGTAAAAAAAAAAAGGTTATTTTTTTGTTGAACATGTAAGTATTCTGTTAAAAATTGATTTATTTTGCAATGTTGGATCTATTATGTTCAAGGATGTTTAGAAAGAACGGCATGAATATTTGCGTTTTTCGACAAATATAAATATTTTACTTCTAGTTAACCGGGAGAATTGAAGAACTTGACCGTGAAGAACCGGGATTTTGAAATCGGCCGCCGAAACACCACCCTGATAATTTATGGGAGAAAGAATTTTTATTCTTTTTTGTTATGAGAAAAAACCTTTTGCGGATGTGTTGTTCCGGGTTTTTTTTTTAGCTGACTCAAATTTGATAATATAATTCCACTTTATGCAAGGCATTTCTTATATGGAACGAGAACTTTTTGAAATAATGATGATTGCGATTTAGAAGGAGAAATATGAAAAAAATCGCTTTTACAATTTGTAATTCGTCACAATTTGAAAGTCCTCCCTTCTTAATTTCAAATGAAGAAAGTACTTCAAGCAGTTTTTTGAGTGGGAGTAGTATTTCGGAGAAGAAATATTTCTGAATCATAATAGAGAAGTTGTTTACATTGTTCTTTGCGGATTCCTCCTTTTCGCATTATCATAATAATTATTGTTTTTAATTATTGGTATCATTTTCATGTGAAAATTGACTTTCACGGATATAATGAAATCTTCACGTTTTGAGACCCCTGAATCCGAAAAAACAGGTTTTACAATGGTGTCTGTCTGTCCATCGTTGTCGTTATTGTCGTTTTCGTCATTATTGTCGTCGTCTGTATGTCGCAAAACTTTTGACAGTTTTCTGATCAGCCTATGGGATATACGGAAAAAAAATCATAAGAAAAAAATTGGTCATGCTAAGGAGTTCTACAAAATTGGTCTCAATTTTCGATAGGATACATAGTTTTTGGTTTTATTTGCAAAAAGAATCAAAAATTCCATTTTGTTTCCGAACGGTACGAGATAAGAATAAAATGTCGAGGAACAAAATTGTTCACTTTGGGAAGATCTACAAATTTCGTCCCAAACATTTTTTAATAGGACTAGTGGGTTTTGTTTTATTGGGAAAAATAATTTTAAGAATAAAAAATTTCATTTTGTGGCCGAACTGCACGAGATAGAAAAAAATGTATTCGAAAACATGTGTTTCGTTATTCGAAAAATTCATGGATTTAAAAGTTGGGTTATTTTTACTATCTGGTCAGTTATTGTATAATTGTTTCTTTTATTTTATATTAAATTTTCAAAAATATTTATTTCCTAAATTCCCTTTTTCATGTGATTTCTTCATTTAATAATTTTTTTTCTCTGTAATTATTTTCTCAACTCTTATATCTAGAACTTATAAATTAGGTGTTGTAAACTGAGAATAATTTTTTTCTTATTTTTCAATCAAGACATCTTTTCTTTAGTCATATGGTTGTAAGAAATTGTATTTCAAATAGAAAATATACTGCTTTGGACATAATTTCCCTAGTAGAATTAGATTTAAAAATTGATTTTGCAAAAAAATTGAAATGAGCAATAATTTATTCAAACAAATCGTTTGAGAAAATTTATTCCGCAAAACTAATGGCAAATTCAAAATCAGCTATGCCTCAAAGTCCTTAAACTCTACAAGGTTTATCTAGTTTATGACTCGAAATCTTATTACCACGCGATATTTTGTTTAGAGAAATTTATACAAATTATTTTGGAAAATTCGGCTTCTTCAGTCTCTTTGAAATTCAATTACAAACATTTCTGGATGAATTTCGTTTGATTTGGTTAGGATTTGCGGACATGTAGGTGGTTCTGAAAATTCCATCCCCACTGTGAGCCGCGCGCTTCGCAATTATACATTTTCTGAGCAAATTAATGTCGGAAAGTGACATTTTTTCAGGTTGTCGTTCTTGAATAGTTTGTACATGTATAACCAAAGATCTAGACGATTTGAGCATCGAAAAGTTGATAATTATGTGAATTGTTTCTAAAAATGTTATTGAAAATATGAAAAAATTGTTTATTGACCATTGCAATATTTTTCGTCTGAAAGAGTTGTCTTTCAATAGTATGTGTACCAATTTTCGTCAAAAAATATTCAGCAGTTTGAGCGCAATGAATTATTATCAAAACAAAGTCATAAATGTTTGTTGTACGAAAAAAAATAGTTACACAAATTATTTTGTCGAAAGTCTAACATTTATGCGTTACTGATAGTGTGAAGATTCGATTGATATAATCATTTTATAACATTCGCCTGGGCTGGAAATTGAGGTGCCCACTTGATGTGATTCGTTTTTCAATAATTTAAAATATTGTTTAATTTTAGACGGCCTTGGAATCAATCATCAATTTACCTTAAGGTCTATTTGGGTTACGATTTAAAATTGTACAAAATTGAGCTCTTATATTCCAAATCATTTGATATATTTTTCTGATTTTGTACGCTCAGTACTTTAATTTCTCAAGTATTGCGGGATCTAAACTAAAAATCTTAATTCTTAGTACCGTCTAATTTTGAAGGACCTTGAAATTCAACTCCTTTAACTTGGAACTCAGAGACAACTTGAAAATGTATGCCGTTGAGAATTTAAATCTAGTATTTCAAATGAATGAATAACACAAGTAAAATATTTGTTGTTTCAGGAGCGTGATAGTCGCGGCAGAGGCAGAGGAGGTCCCCGCCAGTAGCAACGGATCCCAGCAGGGTTTGACATTGTGGCTAATAGTAAACAGCAACGAGGAAGAACGCTGCGACTAATTATCAATTTATTACTTATTCCTTCGCTTGACTCCCGGAATTACGAGAGATTTCTACTCGCCGTGATTGGACTGAAGTTGTCCACGCTACTCCCTTTCGCTAAACGATTAATCCGTACGATAATTAGCGTTGCCAACAACATGGTAAACACAATCTATAATCATAATCACTACGTACAACATGACTTAAATTACACGAGGGCCAACGGGAAACCTGAGACTGTACCGAGCGAAAAGTGTAGTGTTAACGTGCTACTCGTCGAACTGTGTTTGAGAAACGTACAAATTAAAAACTGAGAGAATAATAAAAAGGATTGTGGGATAATAAGCTGCAGGGAACATCAGAACAAAGAAGAAAAACTCTATGTGGACTTACTCTTGTAAAATGCTTGACCGTACTTTTGTTGAAACTGAAAAAATTCTATGCAAGAGCGATATTATAAGCGAGTGTCGTCGTTTGAATTGATTACTGTTTGAAACTTCAATGGACATTTAATCTGGTGCCTGCGATCGAACCGCAATTCTCGATTAAAAAAAGGTGCAGGGACTTATCATAACTTTATGAGTTTATTACGGAGAAAAATATGCTCGATTGATGAATAATAACAGACATTATCGTCAGACATTTATTTTAAACCTATTATGTTGCCTTCAGTGAATTACACACAACAATATTGTTTGCGAATTAAGAACTGATGTACAAGTGTTACTGCACTGTAAACTTGAACCAATTGTTGGAAGAAGTCGATGATCAATTTTATACCTACCAAAACCATTTCAACGCTGGTAAATTAGAGCTTCTTTTAATCCTTACCAAAGATATCTAAACCAAAAATTTAGCTTCCATTCCAACGATTGTGGAACATTCAGCAACTGTTTTGTTGTTCTAAAGAAATTAATTTGTTTGTACAATACTTTATGATTATATCGGCTTCTACCTCCATTCGGTTCTTCAACGGAGATTATTATTACTATTGTAATATTACATGGTAACTTCGTGAGACATGCTTTTTATTGTTAATCATGTCTGTTATTATTTTTCTTAGGCTATACACACGACCTTCAGAGAAGAAAGCGGTACATCTTTTTTTGAAACCCGTAGCACAATCCTCTTCCGCACTAGTGTTTTATGATATTCAAACCGTTGCAATGATTCAGTGTAGAGTTCATTCCCAACGGCATTTTTGCGATAAGGGATACGAGGAAAATGCTTTCCGCAGTTTGTCGTATTTTTATATCTACTTTTGTAGCACTTGTTTAATTGCGGAATGGATGTTCGGTTTTGGACTTTCGTTGAAACAGACATCCATCAACAACACGATTATTTATTTCTCGCAGTATACTTTACAGTTTGATGTGTGAAAACGCGAGGAATTTACAAAATAATTTTTAATTCGATAAATTTAATTACTTTTGATACAACAGATATATATCATGCATGGGAATGCAAATAATGCAGTGTAAGTGTATATAGTTAGTTTTTATAGATCTATTTTTCAATCCTTTTTATCAATAATTTTATGGTCAAAACCTTCAGCGTCATTTCAAATCTCGAAAATTACTGATCAAAAATTATTTGAGAAACAATTTTCTAAATGATTAATTACCAAATTGGTAAGAATAAAAACTGTAAAGATTACACCAGTGCGAGGAATGAAGTTCGTAATGGCCTTTTGAAAGCATTTATGATATTTGCAAACACGAATCATACTGCAGATCCGAAAATTATATATTTGAGTCTGGCGAATAAATATTTCGAGCGTACGCTTTTCGATTATCTAAGTGCACTCTAAATTCGCAGCTCAAATTGATAAAATTACTCTCTTTTTTTTGGCGTTTCTTATAGAAAACCTACGTTACTATATGATATGGAAATGCCCGTTTTTCAGCTTTTGCTAAGAGCCTTTTTTTGTAATAATAAACTGATTTTTTCTTCTTCATAATAGCAGAAAACTAAACAAATTAGCAACATGCCATGGAGAATCAACTTTTCAATTGAAACCAACAACTTCAAAACAGTTGATTCGGGGAAAAAATTAATTTAATATTATAAAAACTATCACTCTTCAGCAACATCCGGAAACAGGCCTTTCCCTTAAACTTCCTGACGGTAGAGTATTTGCATTAATATCTACAAATTTGAAACGAGTATTTTCGAGAGAATCTCCTGAAAATATTCTGTGGTCTTGTGAATTGAGAAAATGTTGTGCCTCTGTTTTGTGATTAGTTTGCAGCACGAGAATGTAAATTATTGTAAATTGCTACAGACTGAAGAATTGATTGAATTGATTTGACGGATGACTTTATTTACGCATAAAATATTGCGTGTTATGAAAGTGGCGTATCAGTGACAGTGATTTATTTCCAAGCATACGAAATAAACGTTTTTTTAAAAGTTATTGCAAGACGTTGCACCCTAATCTATTGTAAGTTGAAGCTTGTAAGACACGTCAGGTTCCTTGAAGGTTTCATGGACAAGGCAAATTTGATGTTTGGACGTTGTTGGAGTTTTTCTTGCGGAGCTCGGAATTTGGTTTTCAACTCTGTCTTTTCGTAATTCATTTGGCCCACTTTTGGAAGAATATAACTCTCAGATTGGTTCGAAAATTATAAAACGTGTAAAAAATACAATTATTGTAAGAGTGTTATAAAGATTTCAATCTGAAAGTTCAAAATTAATATCATTCTTCTATTTTTTGATGATTTTCAACTTTGATTATTAATCAAGGATGAAGAGTGTAGTTCCAGGAATTTGATTCCAAGTCTTTTTTTAGTCACTCTTCTGAGAAACAGTCACTACAAGGCACTCTCTTCAAGAAATAGTCACAGGGTGTCGACTTTACCGGGAAATGATCAGGAAATAAAAGATATATCATTTGATTTGAAGAATGTAACCTTCCTTTAGTCTGATTCTGAAAATGTTTAAATCTAGCTATATGCTTTATGAGAGAAAGGAATTTAATTTTCTTCCATTATAAGAAAAACCTTTCACAAATTTATTGCTTTCTGAGATTCATTAAGCTGACTGAAGTTTGATAATCGAATTGATGATGGCCCAAACATATAGGAAGAATTATTTTCTCAATTTTTTCGAAAAAATGAATTTATCACGTTGTACTTGCTTCCTCTTCATTTACTTGACTCAAGACAGGGAGTTTCAGAAAATAATTTAGGTTTCCATTTCTTGACAGGGACTTTCGGTAAAGAAAAATAATTTCACTTGGAATAGAGAATTTTTTTACATCGGAAGGGAACTTCCTCAAAAATTATAATTTGGATTTAGAAGAGAGAGATTTGAGAAGATCACTCTTCCAATTTTAAATTCGGCACAGTTTAAAATTCCCCTCTTACTAATTTTAAATGAAGAAAGTACTGCAAGTACTTTTTGAAGTCGAAGGAGTATTTCGAATAAGAAATATTTCTGAATTGTAATAGAAAACTCATTTACATTGTTCTTCGCGGATACATCCTTTTTAGGTTAGAAAATCAATGACTTTTTTGAAATTCAAACTGAAATGAAAAATTGAAGAATTTACGTACTCCGTGGAAAATTCCCTTTTCTTGTATAATTTTAATCCCTATATAGTTAAAAATTCATCTTTTTTGCATAAAATACATCTATTTCAGTTGAAGATTCATCATTCTACCTGAAAATTCACCAGTTTGGTTGACAATTTCTCTCCCTGAAAATTTTTCTGTTTTATTTTTAGTGACAAACTTATCTTCTCTGGTTCAAAATTCAACCATTGGTATTGAGATTTGTTTTTTGGAATTGAAAATTGAATTATTTCGTTGAACAATCGATTCTTAGGTAGAAAATTTTTGAGACTATTTTTTTCAAGACTTGATAATTGTAAGTACATCTTCCTGTAGTGAGTAACAAGTGGAAAAATTTATTCCTATGATGTTTTTTGATGAGAATAAAATTGTCAGAGTTATGGCATTTTCAAAATTCGAAAATATAAACAAAAATGAGA
>WSXT02235708.1:0-15953 GCA_011762715.2 Neuroterus valhalla
GTTAAAGCTTCTCCGGCTTTAACGAATACATTCTCATCGCGTGTCTCGTGCTGCGCACTCGATCAAAGTTTGGCCAAGGCGGTGGAGAAGTTTTGCTGCCTAATTTTTTTTCACATGTTGTGTAGTTTTCCAAGAAATTCAATTTTTCATTTTTTCTATTTCTGAACCAAAACAGATGGTTAACGAAATCGATATGTATTTTTGGTCCCTCAGAATGGGTGCCAAAGCACGATCGAACATGGTCATTCTTTCGAAAGTTATCGATTTCACAGGTTATTTTCCATTATTTTTTGTGCGATCAAAATTGAAATTTTGGATTTTTTGAGAAAATCCAAAGAGTTGTATTCACCATCTTGTAGGGCTCTCATGAAGAAACATTTTTTCTCCCTGACTTTCTTTTCAATCTTGCGTAATTTGGCTAAAAATTCTCATTGTCGTTTATATTTTCGAATTTTGAAAATGCCACAACTCTGACAATTTTCTTTTTATCAAAAAATATCATCGAGATAAATTGTTTCATTTTTTACCTACTACAAGAAACCGTACTCAAAATTTTTGAGTCTTGGAAAAAAAATTCCAAAAAAAGGTCAAAATGCTCCCCCCCTTTCATTTTTCATTCAAAATAGCTGGGTAACGAAATTAACCTGTTCTTTTGGTCTCTCAAAATGTGTGTCAAAGGGCAATCCAATCCGAGTAGTCTTTCAAAAGTTATCGAGTATATAGACACCAACGACGACGACAGCGACGACGACGACGACAACAGACAGACAGACACAAACGTAAAAACTACTTTTTCAGAATCAGGAGGTCTCAAAACGTGGAGATCTCATAAATTCTGCGAAAGTCAATTTTCACATAAAACCAATACCTTCACATTATGATGAGAACGTAATAATCTGTGAACTCGATAAATTTTGAAAAAATGATCATATCCGATCGTGCTTTGGCACCTATCTTGAGGGACCAAAAATACAAATCAAGTTCGTTAACCATCTGTTTTGGATCAAAAATAGGAGGTGGGGAGCATTTTGAAAATTTTTTTGGATTTTTTTTCAAGACTAAAAAATCGTAAGTACGGCTTCTTGTAGTAGGTAAAAAGTGAACCAATTTATACCCATGATTTTTTAAAATAAAAACAAAATTCTCGGAGTTGGGCATTTTCAAAATTCAAAAATATAAATTAAAAAAAAATTGACTAAGGCTAACACTGAAGATTGATAGAGAACAGTTATTCACCCAAAAAGAATATCTGTAAATTTGTTATAATTTTTCCCATTGGACGCGTAGTTTTTGTTTCAAATAGTAAAAATTGAATCTCTAGAAAAACTACACAACATGTGAAAAAAATGAGTCAACAAAACTTCTCTACCGCTTTGGACAAACTTTGATCGAGTGCGCAGCATGGAACACGCGATGAGAATGTATTCGTTCAAGCCGGAGAAGCTTTAACAAAAGAGAATTCACACTCATCAGATCAAAGTAGTCGACATTTCGCTTTTGAGTTTCACAAGCCCTATATAAAACTGTAGGGAGGTACAAAGGCCGAGCGCGTAGCACGAGGTAAATTCGTAACCGAGCGCGGAGCGCGAGGTGAGTTTACCATCGAGCGCGAAGCATGAGATCCGAAAGTCGCGCACCCTAGGCGCGCTCAAACTTGCGAGCGAAGCGAGCCGCGCGCAAAGCGCGCGATGAGAATGCGCCCGAGCAGCGGGCAGATCTTTTTTCATTAAAAAAATTTTTTTTTGTGCGGTCAAAATTGGAATTTTCGATTTTTTAAGAAAATTCAAACAGTTGTATTCACGATCTTGTAGGGCTCCCAAGAAGAAACCTTTTTTTCCTCCTGACTTTTTTTTAATCTTGCGTTATTTGGCTAAAAATTCTCATTTTCGTGTATATTTTTGAATTTTGAAAATGCCACAACTCTGCCAATTTCGTTTTTATCAAAAAAAATGACGAAGAAAAACTTTTTTACTTTCAACGTGCTACAAGAAATTGTACTTTCAATTTTTGAGTCTTTGACTGATTAGTCTTTCAAAAGCTATGGAGTATACAGACGACGAAGGCGACGACGACGACGTAAAAACTACTTTTTCTGAATCAGGTCTCAAAACGTGGAGATTTCATAAATTCCGCGAAAGTCGATTTTCACATCAAACCTGCTCATTATGATGAGAATGTAAAAATACCATTTTTCAGCCAAACAACAAAAAACAAGAAAAAATATTGAATGAAATGACGCTAAGGTCAAAAATAAAGGGCAAGAGTATTCATTCATGTTTTATCGAAATTTGTATTCAAGAGCGCATACGTTCCACGTCTCGAAAAGTACAGCGGAAAAGGACTAAGGTATACAAAAAAGTTCAAGGCTCGTCCTGTTCCAGCAGGATTTCTTCAAAATGTAAATCCGACATTGAAATGGGACTTTTCTCGCGCTATAGTCTTTGTAACCTTATTTCTACGGAAGAACTGTTTTTCAAATATTTCAGGACATGAATTTTGAATTGTACAAATTTCGAGAAGAATAATTGAATACTTTGTCTCTTCCCTAATTTTCCAAGTACTTTTCTCCAAAAAAATGGTTCATCCCCCGTAGTTCGAACGCTCGCGCTGGTGTCACCTCGTCATAAATACAGAATATAAAACGTTCAAATACATAATTCATTATAAAGTGCAGTCTATCAGTCAAGCTATATCATTCAGTTGAAATTAGGCTTCTATAACTAAGTACCACCCTCTGTATTAAATTGATCTGCAGTTTAGAAAACTATTCCAAACGATGTAAATTTATTATTTTTTGATGAGCGTGTGCAGTTATACTCACCTGTCGCAAATGAAACTCGAATCAACGTAATTGTGATCAAATGTCAGCTGTTTTATACGGGCACAAGTGGTTGGCCTTTGCCACGATTCAAACTGACTGTGTCTAAACTCTGAAGTCTTATAGCGATAGTTTGTTCAATTCTCACCCTCATCTACATTTGAGCTATTGGAACTTCGACATGAGTTCCAATTTCACGGAACAGTCACATTGTAAGACAATGATCTATGCTTGATTTATCTTGAGGAATCTGTATTATTTTTTTATAAACCTATTTTTTATAATAGATTTGATGCTTTCACGATGATCCATTATGCTAAAATATAGGCCAGTCTGTAGAGAAAAAAATTTGACAATACATGCAATGTTCTTAAAACTTTGCAGTTCCATAAAACGTACTATCTTAATGAACAATGTTGATTTGAAACCCCGTCGGAGATCGGGAATATGTATATTTAAAAAAAGAGACTTTTTGTTAATAGACGCTCGAGAAATAATGAAATATTTCTGCAAATGGAATAGTACATTGAATTCAGTCTTCCAATACGAAATTTAAATTTTCAACCAATTTGAAGGTCGGGGACATGTTTATTTATGGATTGATTGAAGTTTTGTTAATAACTTTTGCAAAAAAATTGTAACAAAGTTGCAAACTTGCAAACGTCATTGTTTATACGCTACATGCAGTTCTTTATATTTGTTGAGTCTCGATTTTTTAAAAGTATGGCTTATGTCAGTGAGAAAAAAAGGAATGATTTTGCAAAGTGGTTTCAATTGTGTAATTTATTACTAAGTATGTAGTGTTGAGTTTGCATACCCAATACGTGATCGAGAACTTGTTCAAATTTCAAATATTAAAATTTTTAGTCATTTCGTCAAATTACGTCAAAGATAATAAACTTACAAATGAGGGTATGACTGAAAAGTCAAATTTAAGATGCAGTTGAAACTTGCAACCCAATTGCAGATTAGGATCGTATGGAAATGCCAAATTTGTTGTATTTTCAGTAGTTTTGACTTTGAGGAATGTTTTATTTTAATTATAAACATTTAGATGTTTACAACCGTTCCTTAGTGCACTAATTCAGATTTATAAAGTTGTTGGCACCTGTGTAATTTATATGAATCAATAATTGTTAGCAATTTGTAAAAATTGTAGGGGAATTTAAAAGTTACTACGATTTTATGAAGTTGCGCAAAAGTTGCATAATAATATTATTATTTTTCCCATTTTTACATTTTCAGCATAATGAGTCGTCGTCGCTGTCGTCTTTGGTGTCTGTATACTCGATAACTTTCGAAAGAATGGTCATATTGGACTGTGCTTTGGCACACTTTTTCAAAGCCGAAAAGGAAAGGACGAGTTCGTTAACCAGCTATTTTGGATGAAAAATCGAAGGGAGGAGCATTTTGAAATTTTTTTTGGATTTTTTCTTCTAAGACTCAAAAATTGTAAGAACGGCTTCTTGTAGTAGGTACAAAGTGAAATAATTTATCCTTATGATTTTTTTTTCTGAAAAAAAAAGAAATTTTCAGAGTTGTGGCATTTCCAAAATTTGAAAATATATACGGAAATGAGAATTTTTAGCCAAAACACGCAAGATATGAAAAAAGTTTGAAGAAAAAAATGTTCCTTTTGGGAGCCCTCCAGGATTACATTTACAACTTTTAAAGTTTATCGAAAAAAAGACTATTCAAATTTTGGTCGCACAAAAAATAACGAAAAATAGAAAGATTCATTTTTGGTCAAACTATGCAAGCTACGGGGAAATATATAAGAACTAAACTTGTGCACCAAAAAAAGATCTACAAATTTGTGAATTTATTTTTTTGATAGGACAGGTAGTTTTTGCTCCATTCATAAAAAACCATAAAATGAATTGATTTCAATCAGGAAAAACAACCATAAAAAACAAATAATAAAATTTTTAAAAATATGACTAAGGCCAACATACCAGATTGATAGAGAAAAGTTATTCACTCGGAAAATATCTGTAAATTTGTTATAATTTTTCCCATTGGACGCGTAGTGTTTGTTTCAATCGCAAAAAATCAAATTTGAAATTTAAAAATTGAATTTCTAGAAAAACTACACAACATGTGAAAAAATTAGGCAACGCGAGTGTGTCCGCGCAGCGGGCAGATTTTTTTTGTCTAGGATTAGGCCTAAATATAAGTGAATGTAAATAATATATAGCTTATTGTATGAGAAAATAATTTTTATATGCATAATGCATAATGATTTAATTTTACCCTTTGGTATAGTTGAAGGAAAAGAAAAAGTCTATTAACTAAGTTCGTGTATGCAGTAAATTTTATCAATAGGAACAAAAAGAACTTTGCTCTGTATACCTTTTAAGTACTTTTTAAAATCTGAAGATATGAGATACTTTATAATTATTAAGGATAGAAAAATCTATACACATTGTTTGTATTTTCAAACAATTTTTTTTAACAAACTATATAGTCAGAAGGAACAGTTACAAAAAATATTTACAAGATATATTTCCTTAATATGTATTTATAAGAAGCAGGCAAAACTACTAAAAATACAATCAATTTGGCATTTCCATACGACCCTTGTCTTCAATTGAGTTGCAATTTTTAACTGCATCTTAAATTGCTATTCTTAATCATACCCCCATTTGCAACTCTATTTTCTTTTTTTTCAAAATGAAAAAAAAAATGAAAGACTAAAAATTTTAGGATTTGAAATTTGAACAGGTTCTCGATCACGTATTGTGTTGCAAACTCAACACTACATACGTAGCATAAAATTAGACAATTGCAACCACTTTGCAAAATTATTACATTTTTCTTCACTGAGCCACACTTTTTAAAAATCGAGAATCAACAAATATAAAGAACTGCATGAAGCGTATGAACAATGAGGTTGCGAATCTCGCGCTTAGTTCTAAGCAATAATTTAAATCATTATGCAATTTTTCAACTTCATCATATTTTTTTTCTAAAAGTTTATTAACAAAACTGCAATTAATCAATAAATAAACATGTTCCGAACCTTCAAATTGGTTGAAAATTTTAATTTCATACTGGAGGACTAAATTCAATGTACTATCCCATTTGCAGAAATATTAAATTTTTTGTCGAGCGTCTATTCAATAAAATGTCATTTTTTTTAAATATACATGTTCCCGACCTCTGACTGGGTTGCAAATCAACATTGTTTATTAGGGAGTACGTTTGATGTAACTGCAAAGTTTTAAAAACATTGCATTTATTGTCAAATTTTGCCTTTCATTCAGCCCTGCTGACTGGCCTAATAAGTTGTTTCGGGTTTCAATCGTGTACAAAACTACACATTTAGGCCAGTCCTGAAGATGCAAGCTGCAACGTGCGCGAAACTGTGACAAATTTTGTAGTTTTGTACGCAATCGAAACCTTAAACAACTTATTAAAAACTTATTTTTATTTCCTGTTTTATATATTTAACTTTATCTCACTTGATTTGAATTTCCTTACAACTTATCAAATGAATAACATCATCTCTGGTTTAGAATCCTATCTATTGGCAGTAACTTTTCTCACATATAAACGGACATGAATAAGATGCTTCCTCTAAACTATAAATTACTAATCAAAGGAACAAGGAGACTTTTTCCGTCATCAATGACCCGTGAAAGTATGGATTTATCTAACCCTAGCTGTATCTTTTGCCATGTAGCAAGTGCCCCCTTGCATACACGGCTTAGCGTCAATGTGCGTTTTACACGACATTCTCAGACTAGTTTAAGAATTATGAAAATATTCACCGACGAGTTATCTGCATACGTGATCATGCACGTCGTGCGTTCAAATGACCCGAGCCAACGTTTATAGTCAGTGCTGGATGCTGCTGAGGATACCATGAGTTGTATCGTATAACTTTCCTTCTTATATATGACTTCTGGTGATCCTGTAGATATAAATAATTCTCGAGCCTTCCTCACCCTTAGAACTCAGACCTATTTTGAAAATTACTTCGAGAAATTTTTCCCCTCAATGTCCTTCGAGACATTTTGTCCATAAAATGCTCAACATTATTTATTAGTTGTCTAGAAATACATAAATAATGTCATTCTTCTACACTTCGACCTCAAGTCACAAGTTTGAAATTTGCATAGCTGATTAAAGACTACCCTCTTCCGGGAGAAACCTGTACTTCTACAATCGTATTGCGTAAATACGTATTTGGTTCTCAATCATTCAAAACGAATATTTTCTTTTTCTGATTTTGAGACCGTCGTCTATTTTGCTACATATCGAATTCAGGCATTTCTATACCAAATTGAGGAGACGCTTTTTTTAGCATTATTTATAGCACATCGTGATCGGAGTAGCAGTATAAAATATGGGCTAACAAGATTGTAAACAACGCGACACGTTTTAGTATGCCTACTCTTTATGGCGTCACAGTTCCCTTAAGGGCAAATGTGATTCTATGATGTCATAAATTGTCGCGCTTCCCATGAATATTGTGCACATTCTTATTTTTAAACTGAAGGGGATATCTCGTTGAAATTTCGGGAAACGACAAAAAATACATCTTGAATTTTTTTTTTCAGACAGGTCTGTCCGGCCCGTTAAAGGTTGCTCTTTGTTCAACTGATGTAATTCATCAATTGATCAATTTTGTTGTTATTAGGAACGAGCTCTCAATCTCAATAAGAATATATTAGAAGACAATTCTTCATTTTGTTGAATCATAAAAATTACACAGGGCCATAAAAGGAAAACAAGGTGGAACTTTTCTAAGCTTGCTTGTTCCATATGTTTTTTGGGTCGCTGATCACGATTATGGTGTCCATGTGATCCTAGTACGTCTTGGTCAAGGTCAAATGAAGGCCAAACCCTCAATTCACAAAAAATCATTTTTCCACACAAAATTCTAAAAAAACAAAAAATTTTACTTCCAGACACGCTTTGAGCTTCCTATTGGAATGACCTCTGGAAGTCTTTAGAAGTTATCTGGAATCAAATTCTCTTTTGAATCATCCAGCTGGTATATTGGCTAGGACCGTGTCTCTAAACTTCTCATCATTGTATTTTTTGAGTCGCTGATCACGATCCTGGTGTCCATGTGATCCTAGCACGTCTTGGTCAAGGTCAAATGAAGGCCAAACCCTCAATTCGCAGAAAATCATTTTTTCTACACTAGGTTCTAAAAGAACGAAAAATTTTACGTCCAGACACGCTTTGAGCTTCCTATCGAAATTACCTCTGGAAGTCTCTAGAGGTAATCTGGAGTCAAATTCTCTTTCGAATCACCAAGCTGGTATATTGGCTAGGACTGTGTCTCTAAACTACGCATCATTGTATTTTTTGGGTCGCTGATCACGATCCTGGTGTCCATGTGATCCTAGCACGTCTTGGTCAAGGTCAAATGAAGGCCAAACCCTCAATTCGCAGAAAATCATTTTTTCTACACTAGGTTCTAAAAGAACGAAAAATTTTACGTCCAGACACGCTTTGAGCTTCCTATCGAAATTACCTCTGGAAGTCTCTAGAGGTAATCTGGAGTCAAATTCTCTTTCGAATCACCAAGCTGGTATATTGGCTAGGACTGTGTCTCTAAACTACGCATCATTGTATTTTTTGGGTCGCTGATCACGATCCTGGTGTCCATGTGATCCTAGTACGCCTTGGTCAAGGTCAAATAAAGGCCAAACCTTCAATTCGCAAAAAATCATTTTTTCACACAAGATTCTAAAAGAACGAAAAATTTTACTTCCAGATACGCTTTGAGCTTCCTATCGAAATGACCTCTGGAAGTTTTTAGAGGTCATCTGGAGTCAAATTCTCTTTTGAATCATCCAGCTGGTATATTGGCTAGAACTGTGTCTCTAAACTACGCATTATTTTTTTTTTTAGGTCGCTGATCACGATCCTGGTGTCCATGTGATCCTAGCACGTCTTGGTCAAGGTCAAATAGAGGCCAAACCCTCGATTCGTAAAAAATAATTTTTTCCACACAAGATTCTAAAAGAACGAAAAATTTTAAGTCCAGACACGCTTTGAGCTTCCTATCAAAATGACCTCTGGAAGTCTTTGGAGGTCATCTGGAGTCAAATTCTCTTTCGAATCATCCAGCTGGTATATTGGCTAAGACTGTGTCTAAAAACTACGCATCATTGTATTTTTTGGGTCTCCGATCACGATCTTGGTGTCCATGTGATCCTAGCACGTCTTGGTCAAGGTCCAATGGAGATCAAACCCCTCGATTCGCAGAAACTGATTTTTTTAAAAATTAGATCCTAAAAGAAGGAAAAATTTAACGTCCTGACACGCTTTGACCTCGTTATCGAAATCACCTCTGGAAGTCATTTAGAGGTCATCTGGAGTCAAATTCTCTTTTGAATCATCCAGCTGGTAAATTGGCTAGGACTGTGTCTCTAAAGTACGCATCATTGTAATTTTTGGGTCGCTGAGCATGATCCTGGTGTCCATGTGATCCTAGCACGTCTTGGTGAAGGTCAAATGAAGGCCAAGCCCTCAATTCGCAAAAAATCATTTTTTCACACAAGATTCTGAAAGAACGAAAAATTTTACGTCCAGACACGCTTTGAGCTTCCGATAGCAATGACCTCTGGAAATCAATTAGAGGTCTTCTGGACTCAAATCCCTTTTTGAATCATCCAGCCAGTATATTGACTAGGACTGTATCTATAAACTACGCATCATTGTGTTTTTCGGGTCGCTTATCATTATCCTGATGTCCATGTAACCCCAACACGTCTTGGTCAAGGTTGATTGAAGGTCGAACTCTGTCATTTGAACGATAACATTTTTTCGAACGAAGATTAGAGATCACCTCTTTCTCAAAGTGATCTCTAAAGGCCATTAGAAATTCATCTGCTGGTCGAATTCTTATTACAAATTGCTAAGCTCGTGTCTGATAAGTAAGATCGTATGTTATTCTTGCTGAAAATCATGAGAACTACGTAAACTTTTACGAAAAAGCATGTGATCTATAGTTGAATGTTATTTTTCAATTAAAAATAATAGCTCAATATAAGAAATAGAACGAATCAACATTAAATTTCAAATTTGAGTGTAAACATCCAACTGATTTCAAATGTCAAGCATGTTTGGACGTAAAATTTTCCGTTCTTTCAGAATCCGGGATCAAAAAAAATTATTTTCCGTGAAATAAGGGGTTTGACTTTCATTTTGTCTTAACCCAGGCGTGATGTGATCACATGGATACCAGAATCGTGATCAGCGACTAAAAAAATACAATGATACGTATAGTTAAGAGACACAGTCCTAGCCGATAAACCAGCTGGATTATTAGAAAACGGGTTTGACTTTCAGATGACCTCCATTTGGCCTTGATATAGCCTTTTTATAAAAGATTTTGACTTTCAGAAGAACTCAAAATGACTTCCGAAGGTCTTTTCGATGAAAAAATCAAAGCGTGTCTGGGCGTAAACTTTTTATTTCTTTAAGAATCTGATGTCAAAAAAATTTTCTTTTGCGGATTGAAGGAGTTGACCTTTATTTGACCTTGATCCAGACGTGATGGGGTCACAAGGACACCAGAATCGTGATCAGCGAACCAAAAAACATAAAAAAACAAGCAAGCTCAGAAAAGGTCCACCTCGTTTTCCCCTTGTGGCCCTGTGTTATAAACTTAATATTCTGCGATAAATGGTTCATATTAGGTATTAATTCCCCCAGCTTTTGCGCCAAATGTATACTGATCGAATTTATACACGCTAATAAAAATAAGTTTTACTTCTTGAATATAATTGGTCCCCGCAACATTGGAGGATCTTCTTTGTTTGGTGGGCTATCTCTTTTAGCACCTTGAGGGGATACCCTGGAGAATACGAATACATAATGTGATTGCGGTATCAGGTCGTAGAAACATTTTTGCAAATGTTTCGGATTAAAATTTTAATGTACGAGAATCGATAGCTATTAAAGAAAAAAAAGAGAGGCAAAAACGAGCCTTGGAGTGTAACTGGTCAGAAAACCGGACGCGCCTCAGAATGTACAACTTAATTTCTTTGGTGTAGACTCGATACCTCCAACTTTTTTTTTCAGGGAGAATGCGATGAGAATGGGAATAGGTTGGTGAGACCGGTAAGCAAGGTGGTATCGCAAGGTGAGTGCAGGCTGGTTTCTTCGTGTGTATTGGCAACCACCGAATACTGGGATTCCAGGAACGGGCGTCATGTAAATAGAATTGACTTTTTTTTTAAATATCGTATTGGGCCCCAACGAATTCAACTGTAATTAGCATCATTATCTCAAGGCAACTGTCTTCGAAACGGACCATTCCCATCGAACCGAATCCGTCTGCGTGACTGGCAACACCATTGCCGGAAAGTGCTAGGAGCTTGGCACGCGCGTTACCACACCAAAATCTGCTCTTATAATGTTATCTTTTCAAGGCCGCGACTCGCTTCCTCATCTTTTGTGAATTTATTCCAAAGGACCAAATCGAAACGAACAGCTAAGAGGAGTCCTCCCGTCATTTTTCTCATATGAAACAGAAGCACGAATATAAACAGAGAGAAATAGAGAGTAACAATTCTTCCGAAATGGCAACTATCAGTAGAGTTGCGACCCTTGCGGCCTCTTCTTCAGAATAGTTCCATATTATTGATATATATCAGATATTGATTTTTCTATCCACGACTCGTGTGGTGGTGTAGAATACTGCATCTCGAAAACCACGTCGGTAAATGATTGTGGACCTTCAAGAGTGTACAAGTGTGCAGCGCGTGAACGTTAGGAGGTACACTGCACGCACACAATCTGACTTCGGCCCGGTGCCAAAAATAGCCGAACAAAAAGTTACACACGAAGCGTCGAACCCGCTGTCAAAGACATTTGATTCGAATATTTTGACAGCTGATTCAGGACACGTCAACTGTGCCCATGAAATTCTTATGATTCTTCAAAAATCGATAACGATTGCAAAAATCTGCAAATAATAATAGCATTACAAAAAAACACTTTGAACCGTTTTTAAAAAAAAACGGCACCATTTTTATTATTTTTAATAATAATGATTTTTGCGACTTTTAGTAGAAAAATGAATAACTCACGACTCGTTTGCAAAAATCGAATGAAATTTTCTATGACAGTTGTGAAGCATTTTCTCTTTCCAATGAGAATTGTTCCTAAATTATTATATTTGCAAAATTATGATTTTTTCATGAACTGTTTATGAAAAATGTTTGTCGCGCAAGCCCTACGAAGTCTAACCCGTATTTCTCATGGGGGCGGAGATAGTTTTTTGTGAATTTCATCCAGAAAACGTAATATAAGGTGTCTCGAATTGTATCTAGCCTATTTCTTTTGGCCATAAAATATGAATCGGGAATTACTTTTCGAATTTTCCCCCCATAAGATCATAAAAAGTGTGGTGAAATTTCTTTCTCCAACGTCTGGGAAAACTAGGTTTCAATAAGTAAAGGCTATAAAACCTTAAAATACGACATATTCTAGACTAATGATTATTATTAGTTATTATTTATATTAATAATTATATTATTACTATAATTATTATTGTGGGAGATTTCGTATTTAAAGATTTATAGCCTTCACTTATTCACCCCCATAAGTATGTTTAATAGGGTTCCAAATAAAACCCCTTGTTAGTGGAACTTGGATTCTGCTAGTTTTTTATGCTTAATATTATTCCTTTGCGGTAACCTTGAAGTAAAAATTGTTTCTAATATACCGAATACGAATATTTCTGATACAGATATTTTTAGAAATTGTTCAAACATTTTAATAAGGTTTATAGCAGTTTCCTCTTGAAACGCAGTTAGAATGTTGCTGTTTTTTTTTAAATTTCTGAACTTTTTCTTAAGTTTTAGTTGAAGCGTCTGCAACATTTATGGAATTTCGATCAATACGATTGATTGTTGATTTCATCACAAACATTTTTCACCTTTAACTTTGGAAAAATCCTGATTGGAACGAAAGTTACGGGCAACAAAGTGCAAAAATATTGTGAATACGCGCTCTCTCCGCAATCGTTTGAACCTGATTCGGTTTGTACTATTGCTATTGAGACTTTTGATAGCTCATTTTGAAAGATTTTTCTGTAGCTTCGATTTGAGCTCTTGGCCACTTATTTTCGAGCTCTAGGAACAATTTTAAAGCCCTCCGAATGTGATATTTTTTCCAAAAAATGAGTGTCAATTGTTTATGTCCCTCTCGTTCAATGAATCAAAATAATATCGGGTACAGTGTCATCTCATATTCTTCCTTAACAAAAAACGAAACTTTAAAGCCCTAGTAACGATTTCCAAGGTGAGTTGTTGTTGAATAATCGCCATTTTTGTAGCGGCCAGTCGATTTAGGCTCCGATTTTAGAGTCGCGCATGGCGCGGGTGCGCCGTGCAGGCGCTACAAAAACGGCGATTATTCAGCAACTACTCATCTGGGAAATCACTACTAGGGCTCAAAAGTTCCGCTTTTTGTTGAGGAAGAATATGAGATGACACAGTTCCCGATATTAATTAGGATTCATTGAACGAGAGGGACATAAACAATTAACACTGTCATTTTTTGGTAAAAATATCACATTTGGAGGACTGTAAAATTGTTCCTAGAGATCGAAAATAAGTGTCCAAGGGCTCAAATCAAAGCTACGGGAATATTCTTCAAAATGAGAGCTATCATAAGTCTCAATAGCGAATAGTACAAGCCGAATTAGGATCGAAAGATTGCGAGAAGAGCGCGTATTAACAATACTTGTGAACTGTTTTGCCCGTAACTTTTGCTCCAATCAAGTTTTTTTCAAAGTTAAAGGTAAAAAATGTTTGTAATGAAATTTACAATCAATCGTTTTGATCTAGAATTCTATAAATGCTGCAGGCGACGAGATGTATTGATTCAAACAATTAAATTGTTAATAACAAAAAAACTGACGGGTTTTGGGCCCGGAGACCTCAAAAAATCGATTTCCCGTACCAAAAAACCTAATAATAAACAAAGTCTCCGACTGGACATAGAAGTGCATACGGCGACCCCTCTTTAGCGCCCGGACTATCATACACGATAGGCGAATTTTTTTTCTGAAATTGGCAACTTGTTTTAATCTTCTCTCTGAAAATTGGGTAAAAATAATTTCGATTCAACGAACACAATTTCCTAATCTTTGTAACTATCTTCTCCGATAGAAATTCTAGAAAGCTGCGGTTTTTTTCTGAAATTTATAAATTGCTGTCCACTCTTCATCAATAATAAGGGTACAACTAATGTCATTTAACAAGAGTTATTTCTCAAACAGCTTATTATTGGTAACATCTATATTCTTCTGTATGTATCCTAGGAAGTTGCGGTTTCTTTGAAAATTTCCAACTTGTTGTCACTTTTCACTGAAATTAAGATAATAAAATATTCAAGCTCGCAAATCTTCCTGATTAGACTATTTATTATTTTTAAAAACTATTTTCTGCTGTCTTATTGCTGCAAAGTTGCGACTTTTTCTGAAATTTTTCAATTCCCGTCTAATTCTTAGTCAGAATGAGGTAATTATAAATTTGATTCGACGAAGTCAAGAGTTTGAAAAATTTACTATCGTTTTCAACTTCTGACTTTAAATAAGGAGATCATAGTTTCAATTCAACAAATGTTACTGTTTAAAAACTATTTTTTACAACTATTTTCTACTATAATAATGCTAAGAAGTTGTGGCATTTTTCGGAATTGTTGTCCACTATTGAGAAAGAATTGGGTATAATTGATTTGATTCACAGAAGTGATTGTTTAAACAATATACTATTGTTTACAACTACCTTCTTCTATGGTTATACCAGAATGTTGTTCACTTCGGAAAGATTCCCAAATTCTGTTGCAATTATTTTTTGATAAGATGCAAAGTTTTCGGTTTATTAGCAAGAATAATATTTGAAATTAAAAAAATCCCTTTGGTGGCCAAACTGTGACAAAACCTTCTCATGTTGAAAACTAAAACTGTTTATTCTAGAAAGATATACAAGCTTTGATATTTAAAAAGGAGAAAATCTGCCCGCTGCGCGGGCACATTCTCATCGCGCGCTTTGCGCGCGGCTCGCTTCGCTCGCAATTTTGAGCGCGTCTCGGGCGCGCGTCTGTCGGATCTCGTAATTCCCGCTCGATGTTGAGCTCACTTCGCGTTCCGCGTTCGGTCTTTGTACTTCCCTGCATTTGTAATGAGAGCTTTTGAAAGTCAGCAAAATGTCGACTATTTCAATTTGATGATTGTGAATTCTCTTTTGCTAAAGGTTCTTCGGCTTTAATGAATACATCCTCATCGCTAGTCTGAGGCTGTGCGCCCAATAATTTTATTATTTGTCCGAAATGGTAGAGAAGTTTTATTGATTCATTTTTTAAAATGTTGTGTACTTTTTCAGCTTGTGTCAATCGACCAAACACTCAGTTTTTTCATTTTTAATATGGTTTTCTGTGAATGAAGCCAAAACTACTTGTCCTATGAAAAGGTAAACTGTACCAATTCATAGATCTCTTTTTGGTGTACTTTATTTGTTCATTTATGTTTATCCGTACCTTGCATAGTTTGACAAAAAAATGATATCTTCTATTCTTCATTGTTTTTTTGCGACGAAAATTTGAATTTTCGATTTTTTGAAGAAATCCAAAAAGTTATGAAGATGATTTTGTAGGACTTCTGAAGAGAAACATTTTTGTTTTCTAACTTTTTTTCATATCTTGCGTTGTTCGGCAAAAAACCATAATTTTTGTTTATATTTTTGAATTTTGAAATGCCATAACTCTGACATTTTCATTTTAATAAAAAAAAAAATACATGAGGATAAATTGTTTCACTTGTTACCTACTACAAAAAGCCGTACTTAAGATTTTTGAGTCTTGAAAAAAATAGTCCGAATTTTTTCAAAATGCTCCAACTTTCTGAGTTTCTATCCAGAATCACTGGCTAACGAACTTGACCTTCAGTTTCTGACACTGAAAGAGTGTACCAAAGGTCAATAAAATAGATTCGTTTTTTCGAATGTATCGTGCTCACAGACAGACAGATATACATACAGGCAGACATACATACAGGCCGACAGAAAGACACATTCGAAAAAAACATTTTTCTGGGTTCAGGGGGTCTCAAAATGTGGACATTTGACAAAAACGAGGGGGGGGGGGGGGCATTTTAAAC
>WSXT02235719.1:0-12159 GCA_011762715.2 Neuroterus valhalla
ATTTTAAATAAAGAAAGTACTTCAAGCAGTCTTTAGAGTAGAAGTAGTATTCCGAAAAAGAAATATTTCTGAATTATTATGATAGAAAGTTTATTTACTTCGTTCATTGGGAATTAATTCTTTTTGAGTAAAAGAACAACTTTTTGTTTGAAATTAACATTTGTTTGTTGAATATTAAATTTTTTTGTTAAAGTTGCATTATTCCGGTTCAAAATTCACCTCTGATTGAAATTGTAACTACTTTGTTAAAAATGAACTCATCTTTTTCTGGTGGTCTTTTTGAATTGAACATTCAATTATTTCGTTGAAACTTCACATATTTTGTTGAAAAATCGATTTTTTGGTAAAAAACTATCTTTTTCTTAGGAAATTAATATTCTTCCTCAAGAATTCTCCTT
Organism: Neuroterus valhalla; assembly: GCA_011762715.2. NCBI lineage: Eukaryota > Metazoa > Arthropoda > Insecta > Hymenoptera > Cynipidae > Neuroterus > Neuroterus valhalla. Next base: position 399 of record WSXT02235719.1, read on the forward strand.
TAAGATTATCAATTCAAGTTGTACAGTGTAACATTTTTTATTTTAGTCGAACATTCATCTTGTTGAAAACTCTTAATGTTTGGTTTCAAATTAATTTTTCAATCCCAAAATGTCACGATACCATTTTTGTTTGAAAATAAATATTTTTATGGTTCGACTTTCAACCATTCTGTTGAAAAATTGTATTTTTTGGTTGAAAATTAATTTTTTGTCAAACATTGAACTATTCTAGTTAAATGTTCTTCATTTCATTTCACCATTTGTCTTTCTGGTTGAAAATTCAACGACTCCAGTTGAACGTTTACGATTTCATTTGATTCTTCATCATTTTGTGTATAAATGTAATAATTTGTTTAAGAAGTTGGGTTTTTTTTGGTTGAAAGTTAGTTTTTCGTGTTGTAAGTATTTTTTTTCAACTGAAAATTTAACTTATTCCAATTGAAAATTCCATAGTTCCAGTTGAAAATCTATTTGTTTAGTTAAACATCCATTTTTCTCAATTTAAAATTTGAGTCATGAAATTTTCGTCAACGATTTATCTTTCCAGTAAAAGTTAATTTATCTGTTTGAAAACTCAACTCCTTCAGTAAAAGATTCTTTTTTTTATAAATCACTTATGCTTGTTTTAAAATTGGTTTATTAAACTAAAAATGTTATTGTTCCATTTTTGGTTGAAAATAATCATCTTTTGACTTCGAAATGCGAATATGTTGTCAAAACATCATGTTTTTTCACAAAAAATGATTCTTCCTATTTGGAAATTAATCTTCTTGTTTGAATATTTACCTTCATGGTTGGAAATTGAAGTGCTCCTGTTAAATATTTATCTTTTAAGTTGAACATTCATCTTCTTGTTTTGAAATTCAACTGTTCTGGTTGAAGATTCATAATTTTCTTTGAAAATCCATTGCATTGGTTCAAGAATGAACTGTTCTGATAGAAATCCATTTTTCTTTCTTATCGCAGATTAGTTTTTCCAATTGTAAGTTTCACTGTTCCAATTTTCGTAGAAAAAAAGGTGTTTTTTTTTTGTTGAAAATTAGAGTATTGTTTTTAGAATTGATTGATTTTGCAATGTTTGATCTGTTGTGTTAAAGGATGTTTATATTTGAATGAAAAAAAGGTGAGCGTTTTGCGATTAATATAAATGTTACTTCTAGTTGACCGGGAAAATTGAAAAACGACCGTGAAAAACCGGGAAATGACCGGGAATTTGAAATCGTCCGCCGAATCGCCACCCTGAAATTGTATATTTTATTCCTTTGAATGAATGCTTAGGAATCCAAAGCTAAATTCATTTTAGTAATGATAATTTAGGAACTTATTGTGAATTAAAATCATGTTCAATTGATAATCTGTGAAATTTTTCTGAATCCGTTCCTATCAATTTCCGAAATTGTAGTACGAAATGCGATTCTTAATTGAAAACTATCATTCGACAATTTAGGTTCTGCAATTTTCTTCTTCAGTTGATTAGTTATACATGTTTTTATGACTGAAATAATTAAAATACAGAAAACTCCTTCGACTTTTTTTACTCCTGATATTATTTTGGTAAAGGATTATCAAATTGTTAAGATACATCATTTTCAAATATTATGAAATTTGCATGATTTTGATTGTATCGGAAAATAATATTTTATAGTTTCAAAAATAATTTAACCAATGCTTGGTTAAATAAATGATTTTATTCCGAAATTACCATCATTTCATATTTTAAAATTTGAATTGGTATTTTATTGTAGGATTTCAAGATTATGAACTGATAGCCTGAATATGTAAATATTTTTTCTGTGGTTCATAAATTTAATGTCGAAAGCCAAAAGACGTGCAATTTCCTCGATAGTCAAATTATGTTTTAATTTAAGCGTCTAAAATAGTAGAGTTTCAAATTCAGATCAATGAAGGTTCACTAAGATAGTTACTAAATTGTTTTGAATAGCTCTGCCATTTCTGAAGCCCCTTTCCAAATAAATCTGTGAAATAATGAAAAATTCTTGCTCTTTTGATGAAACCATGCTTAGACTATTCAATCAGAATTGAATGATTCAAAATTTAATAAAGGTCTAAATTGGCAGCGCAATGTTTTTCGTGCGCTGCAGTGCACATATAATATTGCTGTTATTAAAGAATAATTCATCATTTTCCAAAATACCCTTCCAGGATTCTCAAATTTGTCTCTGGTCGACGAACGGGCAGTTCCTGAAGAAAATTCATGCACATCATGGAGCTGCTATATGGAGTGTAGATGTGTCAAAAACTGATAACAGAATATTAACTGGAGCAGCTGATGGATCAATTTATGCCTGGCCTTTTCCTTTTACTCATGAACCTGAAGAGTGTTCTGTACTAGAAAATCGTGACAACAATAGTCCGAAATTCGCATGCTGCCTAACAAGCGGGACAATTGTAGTCATAAAAAATGGAGGAGATATAAATTGTTTTGACCCAATCAACCATAATTTAAGTGGATCTTACAAGCTTCCTAGGTTTTCCGATTACTTACTGATGAAAGTCTCGCCAGATCGTAGTCGTATTAGCTTGGCTTCAAAAGATGGTTTTATAACGATATATCAGGAAACAATTCATGAAGAAGGATCTCAGTTGGAATGTCAAGTCACAGAGAAAATGATAGATTCCAAAATATTTTCAATCCAGTGGCTGAATAATAATTTATTATTGGTTTGCGGTTCAGTTGGTCGTTTAAGTATTGTCAGTGTCGCATCTAAAGGTGAAATGAAAGTATTATCTGAATATATTCTGCCTGAGAGTCGTGAGCGTTGGATAACTGCTGCTACAATGTACGAGACTTTGTTGATCTGTGGAGACAGAGCGGGAAGTATTTTTGTTTTCAAAACATCGAATGTGGTAAACAATGAGTCTCAGAAACCTGTACAAAAGTTCATTAAAATTCATGGCAAGTTTGGCATTCAATCATGCACAGTCAGGGGCACCAAATTAATAACTACTGGACGAGATGGACAATTAAGATTTTATGAATTGAGGTATAAAGATGGTGAATATTCTTTGGACCTAGAGTGTGCGAAAAATATGCCAATGGATTGGATTACTCGATTTGTAGAAACTAGAGAAGATAAGTATGTTTTTGGCTTTAGTGAGGTGAGTTTCTTTCATTAAAAATTGAAAACAGCATTTGAAGTATTTGAAACTGATATTTAAAATTATTTTAAAAATTTCAGATTGATTTTGTTGTCTTCAGCATGTCTTTGCGAAGGATATTGATCAGAATTCCCTGTGGCGGAGGACATAGATCCTGGGATTGTGTTATTAACGAAAATATATTGAAATTCGTCTTTATTAGAGACAAACAGGTTCACTTTATTAGATTTCTTCTAAACAAGCTGGCTCTACCTCCTGTTGTGGAAGGTTATCATGTAAAGGAAATTTACTGTATGCAGACACTCAAGACTTTGAAGAATGTCTGTATTTTTATTTCTGGGAGTGAAGATTGCTCCCTTCGCGTTAGTCTTGCGATTAAGTCAGCAACAAATGCAGGAATTGACGATTTTAAGACACTTGATATTTTAGATGGCCATATATCAAATGTGAAATGTTTAGCTATTTTGAATCTAGAAAATACTGAATTGTATAGCAAAAATTTGCTCTTTACGGGAGGAGGAAGGGCACAATTAAAAGTTTGGGAATTAATTGTGAGATTAGAGAAGAATATATTATCAAGTGAAGATCTCAGTTGCAAAAACCTCAATTCGTTTATGTTGAGAGGTACTGATAAAGAACGAAAGAAATTGATCAGAGCGTTGAAGATGAACTACGATGTGGATCCTGAAACTAGATATATGGACATAAATGTGTTTCCCTGCCCGGAGAATCAGAATTTAGTTCTACTTTTCGTTGCCTGCTCTGACGGTTATCTTAGGTATTGAGTAAATGCAGACTTGAATATTTATTAATCAGACAATCTTTGAATCTCAAATTATTTATTGAAGACATTTTTTTCCAGAATATTTTCATTCAACAGAGAGGATCTCAAACTGAAAATTGAAAATACTGTTGAGTACAGTCGTTGCATTTTGAAAGTACACTCATTTACACATGCTGGTAATTTGATACTATTAACAATGGCGACCGATGGTATTATAAACTTTTGGAATTTTAGTTTTATGGTGAATGAGAAAGGGAAGGAGAATGTGCTTCCCACACCATTCACGAAAATACCTTTACATCAATCGGGCATTAACAGCTTTGATTTAGAAAAAATAAGTGAGAATGAATATTTATTAGCAACCGGAGGAGATGATAATCTACTTAGTCTCATTGTATTTAATATAACTCTCCTTGAGAACGGAAAATTATCAGCTCAAATTGTAAATAAGTGGAGTTCCTCCACTTGTCATTGTGCACAAATAACAGGTTGGTATTTAGAGAAAAAATGTATTTGCTAAGAATTCGTGTCTTTGTCATCCTTAAAGTTTAAAAATGTTTAACTTTCATACTATGTAGGTGTACAATTCTGCAAAGGAAAGCTATACAGCACTAGTACCGATCAAAAAGTTATTACTCACAAATATTTCTTTCGAAACATGGAATTATCTGTCATAAACGAGGATGAAATCATCACTTGTGTATCTGATGTTCAAGGCATTACTTTATGTGGAAGTGATGAGTAAGTTTAAAGTAATTTGACTACTTGTTAACGCAGATGCTTCATACTGTAAGAATTTACATTTTTTTATTTTTTCAGACTTGGTGACGCACTCATATGTACATATGGAAAAGGAATTGAGTTCCTTGTTGATAAAAAGTAATCGCTGTTCATGTAAAAATTGATCATATCGAATTTCTATCAAATTTATGTAAATAAATGTTTTATAAAAAATAAGTTCTCTAAGGATTTGATTTGAACTGCGCGCTCTGGTTTTCGCATCCATCTCAACCAATCCTGTGAATTATTCTTATGGACTAATGATTCTATTTGTGGGCTAACAGAAAAGGAACGATGTGTAGATCGGTCCAAGTTTGACAACACAATATGCGTGTCAGCTGTCAAAATTGAGAAAATTTTGTAAGATTTGGAGTTTAAAAAAGTTTCGAAAAGTTGTGTATTAATTGGAAAATAAGTTACAGTCATGTCTTCTATTACGATATCGGCTGTTCGTCCACGAACTAGTATTCTCGATAAATCACTCAGTAAAGGGAAAGGAGAGGTTAGCTTGAGTTGTTTTGCCCTCCTATTTTCAGAACTTGTGCAATATTGTCAAAATCGAGTTTATACTGTACCTGAACTTCAAAACAAGTGAGTTTAATATCAACAGTTCCAAACTGGAGTATTTTTTCAATTGAAGGTATTCGAATATAGTTCGAAGTATTCAAAGATTAGTTCCAAATTGGATATCTCGATTAGAAGAGAATGGAGAAGAATAACAAATCTGTACTCCTTTTAACACGCAATTTTTCCTCTATCTCGATACCCTCGATACAGATCACAAGGGATAGGAAAATAACGATATGTAATTCATTTCGATTCCCTCCCCTGTGTTTAGCGACCTCGGCATAACCTCAAATGAACTGACAAAAAGATTTGTTTACACATAGTATCAGAATTACTATAAAATCTTGAAATTTTACCAGAAAATCAAAAACACATAGGATCGAGGTCAATAAATATAAAGAATAACTGTTTTCCACAGTCTTCAATCCCAGAGAGCAAATTCAACTTAACAGTTAGAGTTTCTATTAACTTTTTGTTTAATAATTAACAATATTATACGCGCGCTACAGCGCGTGAGAAACATTGCACTGACAATCAATAATATACAAGTATGGAGCAAGATTACTAGAATTACAATTTTTAACTGTACGATTTAATCACTTCAACAAGAAAAAGTATATTTTGCGGGCATTGAGTTTGAAATTACTAATTTATAACATTAATAAATTCAGTAAATTCAGATTTAAGTTTGTTATGTAACCAGGCATTGGTTTAATTATCTTTTGTAGTGTAAAATATGATTTTTGTCAATCGATAAGTTTTTGCATAGTTTCATTCAAAGAGCAATAATTTCTCATCCTTTCACAGATTCATTTTGAAAAGGGCTTCGAAAGTGGGAGAGCTACTATAAACAAGTACAGTGGAACCTATTTTATTATCAAGGAAATTGACCATTTTTTGGCTCTCGACATAAATTAATCCCAGAACAATGGTTTATTCAGGATTTTAGTTCAGAATTTTTGAATCCTACAATATTCTGCTAATTTAAATTTGAAACTATAAAATGCTGGTAATTTTGGATTATGATAAGTTATTCAAAGAAGCATTGGTTCAATTATCCTTTAAATTATAAAATATAATCATTTGCAACCGGTACGATCAAAATTATGCAACTTCTATAATATTCAAAATCATTCTGACTTTTTTCTATAAAAAGCTAAGAAGGTAAAGAACTCGACTTCTGCTTGAGATGAAGAAACCGTAACTGTTATTGTAATATATCTCAACAATTTAATTATTCTTCATCAAACTTGTATCAGAAGTCGAAAGGGTTAAAGGCTTTCTATTAATTTCAATCGTTTTAAGTCATGAAAATATTTTTTAAGAACTTATCAACTGAAGAAGAAAATGAGAGAACCCAAGCAGATCGTCAAATATTAGTTTTCAATTGATAATTTCATTTCGTTTTACAGTTCCGAAGATTCCACGAGATTCAGAATAATCCAATATTTTACCAATTGAACATGATTTTTATTTACAATTACATACTTTCCTAATTTTAATTCATGAAGCGAATTAATCTTCCAATTCCTAAGTATTTATTGAAAGAAAGAAAATAGATTATTGTCAAACATTAAATCTAAAACTTTAGAATTGCTATCGTTTTGAATTTGAGGTAATTCAAAATTTTATGTTTCTAAAGTCAATATAAAAATTTTCAATTTTTACATTTGTTAATTTATATTGATGCAAGTTGAAATAAGGGAAGTTTGAATGCTAATCTAACAATGAGAAAATTTCACTCACTTTCAATATGCAGGTCTGCTATTTCAAGCTTTGAATTTAAAATTCTTTAATCCCAAAAATTTTATCAATTTTTAATATTGTTCTTATCATCCAAGCTTTTCATTCAAAAATGTTTCATTCGTAATGTTTTCATTTGAAAATAATAAAATTGAAATTACTTTCTGTTTGAAATTATATTATTTTGAAAATTTGAATGTAAATACATATATTTAAGTTTGATATTTTCATAGGGAATTATTTATTTTCGGAGCTTTCAATTCAAAATTTGAAATATGCATTTCCACATAGATTTTATGTTTCCACGATGATCCATTATAATGATTCTTTCGAATTATAAAGATTCTTTTGAAATTTTATATTCTAAGGTCAATTCAGAAATTTCATCGTTGACAGCAATCAATTGAAACTTATTCAATTTCACATTGAACGACCCTAAATGCTCTTTGTCCTTGCTTCAAACTCTACACTTAAAATTCTATGATTTCAAACATTCAATCAATTTTGAACTATTCTAATTTAGAAGGCTTTTCATTCAGAAATCTTCCATTTCAAGCACTTTCAATATTCGATTATTTTATTCTTGACGCTTTTGGTGAGGAACGATAACATTTGAGATCCTTATCATTTGCATTTGTCATATTATTTTGAATTCAATCTAAAATTATCCAATTATGAACCTTTTTCATGCGAGAATTATTCCTATTGAAATTCTTCCAATTCGATATTGTTTTTTCTCTCAAATTTCAATCCAGAATTATTTAATATCGGAAGTTCCTAATATAAAATTATCACAAATTTCATAATCATAATTTGATAGTCATATTCTCGAACTTTGAGCGCTTTGAACTGAAAGTTGCTCCTTTTCCATTACTTTATCAATTCAAAATAATTTGAATTTTCTTCCGTTTGAAAAATTTTCATTTCTTCTATTGTGATTAAAAATTTTCCGATTTTTAATTCTTCGAATCAGAAGTGATATAATTTCCATTTTAAATTATAGGGCATCAAATCTTTTTGATCGGAAAGTGTACTATTCTCCAAATTTTCAATCTGATATATCATCCTTAAATTTTTTGAGTAGGATTTATTTTATATGATAGAAAATAAACTAACAAATAATATAATTGTAGAATCATTCTGAGAACTCTGAATGCAAAGTTCTTCAAGCTGAAATACTTTTAATTTTCGAATTATTCAATTTGGGAAAGTATTCATATTACTGATAAAATCATCATAGCTTCAGTTTCAATTGGGATTAAACAATTTTCAAAAAGTGTTTCTGAATTTTTAGTAATTAAAAGGAACCTATTAAAAATAATCAAGATCAAGATTATTTTTGATCATTGAATTGATTCCAGAGGATTGCATATAATAATGAATCGAACTATTTTAATTTTTAAAATAACAAAAATAAGGAAACAAAAGCTTTTCTGTGGATGACCTTTATGGAGCGAACGAAACACATTAGATGCACCCAATGAAAATTTGAACAGAATAATTATCAACTTAGCCGCGTAAATGTAGATAATTAAATATGAATCATTATTTTGGAAAAATAAAAAGATTTAAAGGTAAGCGGCGTAAATGAATTGAAAAGCCTAATCAATCCGAATTTGGGAGTGTCTTCCAGTAAAATTGAAAATCCATCCTCTTATATATTTGATCTGATGAGTAAATTGCATTTTGAAACAATAGAATAAATCTTAGTTCTATGCTGTAACCTGAAAATCATAATTTTTCTCTGTTCTCTCCTTACCACGATGTCATTTGTAAGAATCTCAAATTGTTATAATTATAATAACTATATAATTTCAGATTAGCTGAGTTGGGAATGGAAGTGGGCCACCGAGTGACGGATCTTCTTATCGTTCGTGAAAAAGGTGGTAAACGAGAAATAAAATTACTAAGCGCTCTTCTCTTCGTCAAAAGTACGCTTTGGAAATCTCTGTTTGGCCGAGAAGCCGACAAATTAGAACATGCTAATGATGATGAACGAACATACTATATTATCGAGAAAGAATCCTTGGTCAATAAATTTGTGTCTGTTCCAAAGGACAAGGGGAGTTTAAATTGTGCGTCTTTTGTCGCTGGTATTATCGAGGCTGTTCTATGTGACAGTGGATTTGTAAGTATTCAATATAAAAGAAATCTAATACTTATCTCTGAAAGTATTTCTCGTTTTTTAAAAATCTATCAATATTTTCAGTCCGCAAAAGTCACAGCACATTGGCATAAGGGAACAACATACATGATTAAGTTTGATGATGCAGTTATTGCCAGAGACAAGCAACTGGATGATCGATAAGGAAAAGTATTCACCTCCCGGAACTAATGTCTTATAAATTATCAATTGACTTAGCGTGGAAAAATAAACAGCTTAATATACTTTTTGGCTTATGAAGCGTTCATTTATTATATAATTCAATAGACGATTAGCATAACTTTCTACAAGATTAATTTTTTTAAGCTTAGGCAAATTTGTTGTACCTGTCTTTGTAAGCAACTTGACCGGTCCGGTATTGATGTTCTCTAATTCCCTGTAGAAAAGAAAAAAATTATTGTTATGATTCAGTTTATTATTCCTTGGAAATTGAAAGAAGTTTATAAAATAAAATAATAATTCGAGGATTTCGGACATTAATCGTGTATCAAGTGGGTAATTCCAGAATAGATCATCTTAGACGTCGTTGTAACGTAATTGCAAACAAATTTGATAATAAGCAGGCGCGGATCCAGAGAAGGGCTTGGAGGGGAGGGGGGGGGGGGTACCCAATAATAACCCTTTCACTGTTAAGGGGGAGGTTAATAATAATTTTAAGGTTATTTCTTCGCTTAGAATTTTCATTATAAATAACATGAATATGTTAATCATGAATGTTCTAAATATAATTAAAAACCGTTTGAATAGGAACCTTATTTTTATTTTCAAAAGCCATGCCTTGCGTAGTATGGTATAATCAGTAATTAACAAGTTTAAACTATTTATGAAATTTTCGAAGTCAATCATAAACTATAAGAAGATCATTGTTGACATCTTTTGGAGTTTCAAATTATTTTTGAATTTGTTCAAAACTTCTGGATATCTCTTGAACTTATTCCAATATTTCCGAATTTATAACGGTTCAATTGTTATTTATGCATGAAAATTCGTGTGTGCTTCAGAATGATCTTAAATATTCTGCTGAAATTAATTTTTCGAAATGAAAAAATCAGTTTTTTTACCAAGAATCTTAAGATAATTTTTGTACTATCTCACAACCTTTCATAATCCTTAAAAGCTTCAGAATTTTATTGGAAAAATTCTTAGTATTTCCTCAACTTCCTCGCATTTTTTCTAAATAAATAGAATTTCATCTGTTCTTTACACATGAAAATTCAACATTTTTACTTACAAATCAAAAAATTTTCAAACAGAATAGTTAGAATTAACATTGTGACGTTCTAAAATAACAGATTTAGAATCACGCAATATTATCATTCTATTATTGTTTAATCTCGAATACATGAACTACAGTTGAATTAAAAAAATCGTTAATTAATTTACATTCATATTTGAATTTCAAAAGCTTTCAATCTTTTATTTTGTAAATCTCCAAAACTATACTTTAAAATTCTTGTAATTGGAAATGTAGTCTAAGAAATTAAGATCATAAATGAAATTTTCGATGGTGCAAGATTTCAGAATTACACATTGTAAACTGAATGATTTCATGACTGAAAAAGTTAACAATTAAACTCGGCATTTGAAAAAAAGTTGGGAGCCAAACTCATCTTAAATTGTATTTTATGTCTTGTGATATATCAAGCGATTAGATAGATTTTTCTTGTAAAAACTGGTAAAATACCCGGCCAAAGAACAAATCCACTATTATTGCTTGGTCTCGAAGAATGCATGGTCATTTCACAGTTTCTCGGTCCAGCGGCTGGTTGCGTCACAATTTTTCTTCAAAGAAACAATTACAATAGAATATAGAATAATTCTGACACTTCGATTCTTTAGACGCACAATCTTCTGATTTTCAAGACTTTTTTTTTATTTTATTTATGAAACTACTAGTTGATTATCGCACTTCTTCATTTCTGGGTGTTAGCTTGAAATTTTGGTATCATAAAACTTAATATTTTCTTTTTATGATGACGCCTAGAATGAAGAAACTTCATAAAATGTATCATAAAAAAAAGTCGCCCCAAAATAGCCAGAATGCAGATATAAAATATTTGCCATTGTTGATGTTGTCGGTGATACTTTAATTTCAGATTATTTTAGATTTTAGGAACTTTGTTATATTACCCAAAACAATTGCAAAACGTAACATCGCAATCATCTGAGTTCGATTCCTGTTCAACTTAATTGGTTATTCACAATGAAATGATGCCTCCTCTATAACCGTATTCAAGTAGGAAATTCGCTTTCCAGCATTATATATGATAAACTTGGTCTTTTATGAAAAACTCGAGTCTCGGGGGATTGTTTTCTGAGTTGAATTTCACTATTTATAAGCAATGATATTTGATTCTTTCTGTAAAAATGAATTTTGGATAATGGTATGTACTGAAAAAATGGCGCGTGAGCTGTATTAAAAAAGGCTATTATTTTGAAAAAAAGCATACGATTATTTGGATCGAACTCAAAATATATCATAACTTCTAACTCAAGTTGCATGTAGTACCAAAAGTAATTACAAAATACTGCTCTAAAGTGTCAAATTTCGAGATTTTCCATTTGATATTTTTCCGTCCATATGGAATAAAATTAAACAATTC
>WSXT02235730.1:0-15952 GCA_011762715.2 Neuroterus valhalla
AATCGACTGCGCTCAGGAGTTTTGGTCTTCTGCAGTTTTCCTCTCCTCTGACCAAATGTTCAGGCGAATGCGAGCGTCCTAAATTGAAAATCCGGCTGCAGACGGTAGGGGTTTCAATGATTAAAAAATCCCACAGGATTGAGTGCGTCAGGCATTGTTTGGAGGCTTATTAGGAGAGTTGGGGTTATTGGGGATTTCGGGAAGGGATTTGAGTTAGGGGGTTAAATGTCTGACGATCTCCTGTGGGAGGGGGGAATATAGATATGTTAAAACCCGGAAAGGTATACATGGAGTAATAAATCTAATCTAATCTACTGATTATCTCTTGGCTATTATTCTAAAAATTGTTCTTGAAAATTACCTCATTCAAATTTCTCTAATTAAGATATCCATCTTTTTGTCTTTAATATCATACGGTGGAATTGTATCAATTTTATAACAAAAGTCTCTGCACTTATGCTATTTTTTTTTTAAATCTTGCCCACAATGTCTCACGATAATTTTTTTTTAGTATGTCGAAATAGGTGGTAGTGAGAATCGACAAATAAATCAATTTTCGTATAGCCGGGTAGCGTTTATGTGACATTTTTGTTTGATCCAAGTTCCCTATATATGTAGTCATCATTTTTTTGAAAGTAAATATGTTTAAAATTTTCAGAATATGTTGGAAGTGCAGGTTCGAGCAACAACTTCACTATTTTCCCATAGCTTATAATGGAAATAAGAATGTTTTTTTTACATTCTCATTTTGAATGAGAAAGTATCGGTTCTATGTGAAAATTGACTATCGCGGATTACATGAAATCCCCACTTTTTTAGAACCCCTGAGTCAGAAAAAATGGTTTCTAATCAGGTGTCTGTAGTTTGTAGTCTCGTCGGGTGAGCGCAATATCATGCCTGTTCAGTAGCTGAGGCAAGATGGTGCCAGTTCAGGAACAGAGTCAAGAAGGTGTCACTTCAAGAAAATAGCCAAGAAGGCGCCAGTTCAAAAAAAGAGGCAAGAACGTGCCTATTCAGGAATGAATTTTTTCAACTCGATTTTAGGTTGGTAATACTAGTGGTATATGAAAGAAAATCATTTGAAAAATGATTTTGTCTGTCCCCATTATGACGCACAAAATTGACTTACAATCTTCCTAAATCTGAAAAAGTGAGAATTTCACTATTCGAATTACTGAAAGTTATTTCACTATTGAAAAAGTAAAATCGTTTTCTTGCACCATTTCAATTAGTGGAATTCACTATTGTCATAGAGCAAATTCCACTAGCACTCGATTAGTCAAAAATGACTATCTCAAACAGTGAAACTGAAATGGAAAAAAAATAACCTCGATTCCTTATTTTCGAACAGACAAATTTGAAATATACTTTCAAGTTGATGATATAACTATAATATTTGGTAGTAGCTCATGCCATAAATATATTTTCAAAAAAACATTTTTTCAAAATAATATTTGTCTAAAATGCAGAAATTAATCGTTTTTTTTAGTCGTACATAATTATGTAGGAATATCTCTTTTGAATATCAGAGTGAACCGACCAATTAAATCACCCATTCTAAGAAATTAGTAAATATAATATATTTTTAAATTGCCAGAATAGATGTAAAATTTATTTTCAATAATAACGCATCGACGCATTTTGAAATATTTTTCTGTTCCTTCTCAAGATGCGAAAATTACGAAAATTCTCTAAGATTTAAAGGGGCGACCGAAATATCAAGAACAATAAAATTCCCGACATTGTGTAATTCCAAATTTAAAAATTCCCGTATATTAAAATTCGTGAAATTACAAAATTGCCGACATTATTTCTTGAATTGAAAATAAAAATCAGTGTACGAAAATCGTATTCAAAAAATACATTAAAACACCCATGCTAATAAGTTTCAGGTCATAACTCAGCAATGATTTATCTCTACGTTTCTTTTTAATTGAAAAAGAAAAATTCGAATTCCTTAACATTTTTCATGATTTTACAAATACTATGCATATTCCTAAACAAAATTGTTCATCCAGAAATACATTTCCTTCAAGCATTGTTATTTTATATTGAAAAAAATATTTTTTTAAACTGTAAATATTAAAAAGAAATGTGCTTCTTCAATAAAGATATTTGATTCTTCTATTTTGAATAAATGAATGATATTTAATCAAAGAAAAAATTGAATTTTTTCCTTTCAGGAATTTTATAATTCGGAAATTTCCTACTCAAAATATTTCATAATTCGACAATTTTCTGTCAGGAACTTTATTATCCAGGATTCTTATATTTCAGCAATTTTTTAACCTTCCTGCGCTCGCGCCTCTCGGTGGAACACTTCAGCTCGTATAGGCGGCAATTTGGCCGCTCACGAATTTTCGTAGTTTTCTTGTAGAAAAATGGTCCTTTTTGATTTTAAATATTGATCCAGGTTTGAGAAACTATTCGTCATATCCGAACACATGTTTATTAGAATTCTTTGGCAAAAAAAATTCCTTGCCCATTCTGTTCGCGTAGGCGGCAGAATGGCCGCTCGAGTTTAGGTCCTGCACTCCGGACAACTCACGAAGTTTGAACACGCACTGCGACAACCCAGACGACTGAAGAAACTTCTCTCATGCTCTATCTTGTGGTGGATACTCTAACTTGAGATCACAATGCCCTCTGGAGCCTCTCTGGAGCCTCAGAGGAAAACAACAGCGAAAAACTGACAAAGGCGGCCAATTCGCCGCCTACGCGAGCGCAGGAAGGTTTTAACTTGGGGAAATTTATTATTATTGTCATTATTTGATATTATTTCTTTGTATTGATAAGACAAATAGGCTCATTATGATGTGGAGTGGTTTATTTTAAGTTATGAATAACGAAAAAACTGCGAGAAAGATTCGGAATGAGTTGCATTTATTAAATACGATTGATTGAAATAATATTGCATTGATTATTTTTCTCAAGATCTGTGACTGTAGCTAATCCACTGTTTATGTTAGCGAAATCCACTATTCTAATTAGTTAAGTCTGCCAAATCGAATTAGCGAAATCCACTATTTTAATTAGTGGTAACCACTTTCCACATTAGTGATACCTTCTAACTGAATTAGTGACACCATAAAACCACTAATCAAAATAGTGAATTTCACTATTTCATAGTGACCCATTTTTTGAAAAACTGAAATAGTGAGAATCAACTATGAAATAGTGGAATTCACTATTTCAGATTCAGAGAGAGAAAGCTAATAATGGTCCGTTTGTCGCATATTTCATAATTCTATATCGATAATATAAGAATAAAACATAAGTGTTCCACTCACTGTTGATAAATATCTAATGCGTTGAAATGGATGATAGAAATATAAACAATACTGTTACAGTCGTACGTAAATTCAATATTCTGATTGAATTCCATTTTATCTCGTTCACACTTTGATTCTCCAATTCTTTCCGTATTCTTGACTGCAGTGTGTTTTATTATTATTTACTAATTTCGCGACACATCTCTTCAGTTCCTTTTGACTACCGTTATGCAAAAAACAAAGACCCAAAATATGTTGTTCACGAAATGCAACAAAACGGATTTCTTGAATTTTCTAAACTTTCGGACAAAAAATTTAAGCGAAAGATAAGAAAATCTAACCTGGGTAAAATTACAATCCATTCAGATAAGCTGATCCAATTTATGTATAACTACGATGGAATATAAAAATGTTAGTCATCGATTTCACAGCACATCAAGAATTAGATGTCCTTTACGAACGGAAAATTCTGTTAAAAAAACCTGTATTGATGATCTTTTCCCAAATTATTTGTCGTTTTTGTAAGCACTGCCAGTGTAACCAACTGAAATTTCAGTAACGAAAATTCATTTCTGAATAGGCGCGTCCTTGCCTCTTTTTTTGAACTGGCAACTTCTTGACTGTTTTGCTTAAGCGGCACCTTCCTGCCTCCGTTCCTGAACTGGCACATTCTTGCCTCAGCTACTGAATGGGCATAATATTAGGCTCACCCGACGGTCTGTAGTCTGTATACTCGATACCTTGCGAAAGAATGATCATGTTGGATTGTGCTTTGGCACAATTTTTCAATGCCACAAAAGAAGGAACGAATTCGTTAACCAGCTATTTTTGAAGAATGGTTCTGGTTTTATCCATCAAAATCGCTTTTTGGAAAACCAGAACTGCATGTTTCCGCTAAAACTATGCAAGATGCGAAAAAATGTTAAGAACGGAAATTAATAATTCAAAAAAGACCTATAATTTTTATACATACCATTTTCTTCATTAATGAGAATGTGTTCTCCAAGGCCAGTAGAGCCTGGAGTAAACATAATATAAAATTTCATAAAAAATGAGAAAAAATTGAAGCGGTCACGGGACCGCCAAAAGAAGCATTGCTCTTTCGCGTTGAAATCAAATCATAAATTTGATTGTTATTTCATTAATCGATTGGGAGGAAACAGCTATCCTCTCACTTTATGCATACATGTACGCCAGTATAAGAAATATTGTAGCAGGAAGTATAACGTTGATCGCAATTGGAGATTGAAAATTTCAAAGAAGTTAAATTATTAGAGTTTGTTAGTTTCAAGTGTTATATGTAGACATGAACTTTCAGCCGAATCACTGTCAGAACTATTCATTAAAAATGCCTTTACTCTCGTGCAATGTGTAAGTCCGTGTCGCAGAGTCTATCGTACATATCAGTGTGCTGAGATCGGAAACTGAAGCCAGTGACTAACACACGCGCGTTGTGTGTAAGCAATCCTACAGCGGCCTTCAGAACGTAAGGGAGGGAGGAAGAGAGAGGAAGGACGAGAGAGTGGAGGGGGGGGGGCTGCGTTGGTGCCATGCATGTCGCATTTTTCTGTCGCATTTTTCGTGACATGGCGTTGCCGTTTTTCGCAGTTAGGTCGCTTCGCTCAGAGTATATGTTTTTCAACATTTGCTCAAACTTGCGAGCTATTAGAAAGCTCTCCCTGACGATAAAAAAATCGATTCATCTCGCGAATTACGCTGCTGATTATTTCGACATACAAGCAAAAAATAATCGTCAAACACTGTGAAAAAGATTCATGAAAAAGAAATCATAAGGAAATCATCAACAAATAAAATTCTCCTCCTAACAAACTTAAAATATAAATCACATAAGTATGTGAGGCTTAGGATTTACATACGTTTTATCTAAATGTTTACTCTTCGACAGTTCGATTTAATCTGTTCTTTTTAAATTCACAAAAGTGTATCGCCAAACAAACGAAATGCATCCGCAGCTTACAACTCCAATGCGTTTCAAATACAGTCGAATAGTTGATATGTACTAGAACCCTTACGAGTAAAGGACATTGACATGTATATGAAACATAGAACTTGTAAGCTCCAAAGGTCATTCATAACGAGAGGTGCACGTCTATGGAATAAATTTCCTCCGTACATAAAAAATGCACCCACTTTATATCACTTCGAAAATCCCTTTTTCAAATTCTTGTACAATGCTTCGAACCCAACTCTTGAAATTACTCACTGGTTAAATTTCAGTCTTTCAACTTGTAACATCTGAACCTAATTTCCTCTATGTTTCTTTTTTGATCTTTTTGTTCTCAATTCTTCAATGAGTGCATAATTGCGCTTTTTTGTACTCCGTATTCAGTTCATTTTATTTTTACATTTTTTATATACACTATCGATCAGGGCCGCACATACATATACTGTAATTAGAAACGGCTGTTCCTCTTTTTTAAATGCTTTATTCGTGTTGAGAGGCTTCATGCTGAAAATTCGTGACTGTCTGGGGATATAATGAGGTGATTGGAATAGCCTTGTGATTTCTGGAATACCGAGAGAGGAGGAGGAATATTCAGAAGACCTAAGGTGTGTGATGTCTGTAACTCCCATATGAAAATAAGCTCTATTCTAAATGTTGAGTGCTAGGCACTTATTCTCGAAACTTCTTCCTGATTTTCCAAAAAAATGAAACATCGAAAAATTAGGATTTGGAATCTCCAGGGACTCTGACGAGTATTGATACCTAATCCTTTGCTGACACACGATAGATCGGAGTCGTCTTGATGTTATTTCTCACAAACTGACTTATAAGTGAGATGCTTGCAGGGATACAGAGAAAGTAAAACCTATATTCGAATAAGGTTTGCAATAACATACCTAAGGTCCGATTTTTGATAACGAATACTTGACTTCAGAAATGGCACAATACAAAGAGAAAAAGCATTCTTACAAAAACGTATGGCAGAGAAATAAATGGATCATAAATGCCTATATCTAAGAATCTGTAATGTAAGGATCAACTTACTCCTATAGATTACTGACTTATTGCATGCTCACACAAATAGGAACATGCATCAAATAATCGCAATTAGTGAATATGACTAACCGCTGGAACAAATGAAAATATTCTTGAGCTTTATAGTTATATGCTTATGAAACACGATAAGGATGGCAGGAGTAGTGCTGGTCTGACCATCTAAATTATGACTTGTCTTTGTTCAATGGTATGGGAAAATTTTTTTAGAGTATTCAACAAAACCTTAGTATATAATTTCAAGAGCTTTCAGCCGAAGAATGTATTTTCTACTATTTTATGTAATCCGTATGTGATCTAAGAGTATGGATCTTTAGGATCCCAGCAATTCTTCCTTCTAAGAGTTTGCTTCAGATTCCAGACAAATTTTAATCTTTTGATCTGTTCATTCTATCGAATGATGCGACGCATTACACTAAAGTGTTTGACATAGTTCGACATATGCATTGTTGATGAGAAGAAGGCATCATCCAGGTACCATTCGATTGTGCCTTCTTCAGGAAGACATAGGAGGATATCAAAATAGGCGTGTATCCGTTGAATGAATGGATAAGCATCATCCTCTAAAAATTTTGCCCCTTATAAAAAAATATGTGCAATAATGTCTGAGAAAATCAAGAATTCTCTAAGAGAGCAATCCAATGCTTATCAAGTGTAAGGAAGGAAAGGAGGTAGAGTTTTGTACGATGGTTATGAAGAGTTGGAGATTTATCTCCCGGCTTTGAGCAGAGATTCAAGAGGAGATCATTCGCGATATTCCTTCGTATAATATAACAGCTGGATGGCTTTTAAACCTTCTTGCCTTGGACTTTCATGACTCTCATTTTTACTGTGCTGATATTTCTCAACTCTCACCTAATTATTGCCTTAGTGTTACAGAGAGTGAGGCGGGAGGATGCAATAGACAATTCATCGCTCTTGATACAATGGCTCTCTTCAAATTCTCTACTAATATTTGCTTCCTTCAATTTATCGGTCGGATATGTCTTAACAAGCTTATACGTAAACCCGCACTAAACTCGCTTATCTCAGAAGAAATATATAATTATGTAATTTGGACGATGTGAATGAGAATTCTCGTTCAAATGCCAAATCATGAATAATATATGTCTCAAACGATTTATATAAGAACCATGTTTATAACTCCAGATTCCTTAAAAAAGTATAGATTTTTTTCAATCTGGGCGAGGTGGCCTCTCAACTCTAGATTTTATACTAAACGTTTTTCTCGAGCTACGTGAATTGAAACTGCTTGCAACCTCTATGTGTATCAATCAAATATTTTTCTTGCGGAACGTGATTGGTAACCCTTTCTCAACTCCAGGTGTCTCAGCTCAGTCAATAAGCGTATACTTATAAATATAAGTAAATGTTATTAATTTTCTAAATTCATATTCTGTTGTGCAGCAACTTTTATTAATCTTATACATCTTGAACTACATAGATGAGGATCTTTTTTGTAACTTGAGGTGCCCTGCACATTGATATGTATCCCAACAAAATGTACGTCTCGAACAATATGGATAAGAACCTCATTTTGCATTCATATGTCTCAGATAGATACATTTTGGGAGTTCATTTGCTCTGAACAGTTATGTGTTTCACAATAAGTTAATGACATCCCTTTTCAACCATGGGTATCAAGAACAACTATGAATGACTTATTTCCAAGTCTGAATATATAAATGAATAGGTATAGTTTACTCAGAATAACGTAGTTGTGATTGTAGCAGTTGTTGCTAACAGTCATTTTTACGATTCCTTTAATCAATTTCTCCAATAAATTTTCAGCAAAATTCATCACTCAAAGATGGTAGAGCGCTTTGAGAGAATTGATTTTGCACACAATCTATAGCTGCCACTTGGCCCAACCAAAACAACAGTTGAGAGTCCATGCTCATACGGTGTACGCTCATTTTCAATTGTACCTTCTAATCCTAATTGGTTTGGTCTGTATATGAAAACTTTGTATTCATCAGCAGGGTCAGTATTATATTGTTGAGAGGTTTTTGAAAGATGTGCGTGATATTGTGAGTCATCTTTCATGAAAAGTTGTGCGTATCCAAGTGGATTCTTATCAAGATCTGTTTGACCCTCCTTGGCTTTTTCGAGTCTTCCATCAAGCATTTGCTCAAATCCGGTAGCTGGCACCCTTTGTATATAAATATGGCTTCCTGCAGGAAGTTTGAAGTCTGGATTCGAAGGCACGAAATCTCCAGAATAACTAGAAGTGCTTTCTTTTAGTCAGTGCATCACATACTTCTGTACCCTGTCATTTTCGTATATGTTACACTTGCTCCTCCCATGTGTACAATCATTTTCTCAAAACCCTCCCACATTAAACTTTCGTCTGAAATATTTCCTTCCCTAAATTATAAGCTCCAAAAGGGGAGAAGAATATGTTTCATTCATATTTCATCCACCTTATTTTTCTGAACATTTTTTTCCTCAACATCTTTTCTGCTACAGAAGAGAAGTTCCTCTCGCATTGAGCTTATACTATGCTTTATCCTACTATTGAAGTCATGGATTCCTCGAAGTTTCGTAATTCCACGAATTCCTTCTCGCCTTGGATTTACAAAATTCTTTGGAATCTTGCCGTCACTCGAATTCTAAAGATTCTTCGTGATCTTGGTTTCTCTCCAATCTACTGAATTTTTGAATTAAGTGCAATACCTCATATTCCTCGAATTCCTCAATTTCGCGGAATGTGTTGAATTCTCACAGTTTCTTGGAGGTAGAAAATTTGTCAAAAAGGTACAACTTCTTGACTTTGTGAAATTTTTCAAATTTTTCAAATTTTTCAAATTTTTCGAATTCACGAATAACAGTGATTTCAGGAAATGTGAAGAATTAAATGAATTTAGAGGGTTCAGAGGAAATCAGAGGGTATACGTAGCATTCGAAGAACTCAAGAGAATAAAAAAATTGTTGAATTCTAATGAAGCAAAACTTTTATTCAATTTGAGAACGCCTTCGTCACCTCTTTTTATTACTCGACGTAGTAAGTTTCTAATAAGGCAATGTGACACTATGATCATTTCAATTTTGAGAAAATTTCAAATGCAAACTTTTGATTGTTTTCTATGAATTCTATATTTGGAATCCAAGTTTCATATAATTAACAGAACTAAATAAATAATCAAAGTACTCGTAATAAGACTAAGAAATCAAACGACAAAAATATATGAAATTGAGTATTATTTCATTATTAAAAAATGTATTGCAATGAATAAACTGAAACATTGCGTAAATTATCTCCTTTTTATTCCATTATGTAAAACTTCTTAAATCTTAAAACGTGGAACTAAAACCAAATTTTGATTGAAATATAGGTTTTGAATAGAATTCTACATTCTACATTCAACACCAACATTTAGAAGTCAATTTGAGAGAAAATGACTGTAAATTAGGATACGATAGTTGCTAGAATTCAAATAGGAGAAAAGGGAAGAATAAGAAAACAACTTCAAGAAATCGCGTTATTCGTCTTGTTTCATTCCCATATGGTACAATCGCGCAATCTGACAACGTGGCGTCGAACAAGGACTTACATAACAAAGTTCTCCAAATATAAATGTCCAATTATGAATATTATCTCGGACTGCGTTGATCAGGGTAGACTTACGTGCCGCATGAAGAAGAGTTATGCAGGAAAATGATATAATGACAAATCTGATCATTTTGTAATACGATCGAATATAACAAGCCAAGATGACGAATGAAGAACTCAAGACCAAGTTGTGAGAAACTTCGTTATTCAGCTTGTCATCCCAACGACAATATATTTAATAAAAATATACTCCTTTTTAATACACAAAAATTAGAAAACTAGTCTATAAGCTGGACTACTTAGTCTCGGAAATCAGGAATCGGAATTTCAAGTCCTAATTTACAGTGAAGTAATTACAATTTTAAGATTGTGAATAATTGAGACCAAAATGTTTCATGGCAATCTTAATTGAGAACTGCGTTTTCAATCGGATAAATAGTCACCGAGATTTCAATCCGGACATTTAGGTTCAGTTCTGAATTCCCAGAAATGCAAAAATTCTAGGGTTCAGGTCGCAACGGATGCATGATCGTGCGCATGATCCTTTGCGTATTTTCAATTTGCCAAAAAACGAAATAATATTCCAAGCACATGGAGCATTGAAAGCGATCTTCAAGTGTTAAAAAACAATCAATCAAAGATATAAGTATTGAGTATAACAAAGACTAGAGGTTTTTCTGCATTTAGTCCATGAGATAGGAGTGCATTGTACATTACACACCGAGCGGGAAAATGGTCGATTCTGCGCCGAGTATGAGGTTGAGCACTCAGGCGAAGTCGAGGAGCTTGACTCATACGAGGAGCTATCGCTCGTTTTCCCCGAGATATGTATACTATTTTCCTTGGTAGTAGAAGTGAACGAGACTCATGAGAGTGGCTGGGAAGGGGGAGGGGGGCAGTAACGGAAGGTCCGAGGAATTGCCAGTTTTTTTTCATAAAGTAATGTCATAACAAACAGAGAAAGGGGGAGAAGCGAAAATCAGGCTAATGAGAAGGATGTTGATGGGTCCCATAATTCGGGGCGATGAGACACTCCTTGTGAAGATATATTCACGAGTAGTATTTTCTCGTTTCTGCTCAATTTGATTCAGGACGTGATAAAATATCTTATTCGGAATAAAAAATTGAGTGATTGCATTGGCTCCAGTTAATTAAGAAAATAGCGAAGATAACAACAATGGATCGGATATCAAAGGCAATGAGATCTCGAACAGGCTTAAGAAACTAGCTTCGAAAGAAGATTTACTGGTCCCGAATCTGTTGTCGGCATTCCCAGCAGGCCAGGCTCTGAAGAAATCAACAGTTGGCTGAACAAAGAATATACAAAGGAATAGAGAATAGCCACTTGCTGCAGACTGGCCAAAACACTCATATGGGCTCAAATCCTAAGGCTAAGCGCAAAGAAGATTCGCAGGCTCAACAGAAACTAGGTCAAGGTCGCAACAGAAATGTTAGTAGGGCACACGGTAGGCTTGCAGATAGTTCCCTATGTCACCTCTGTGGTAAGAATGAATTGACAGCTGTCTATACATCATGTCACTGCACCGCGATTGTGCTACTCTGAATCCTCTTGATGTGAAAGTTCCTCATTTGAGAGATGCATATGCGCGTCCATTTCGGCCGATGCAGCAAGTATATATAGTTCGAAGCAAACAAGCCAATCTTCTCGCAGAATCTGCTTGAGAAGCTGCAGAGTTTAAGAAATTATTATTTCCGAAAGAGTGTGCATTCTTTATATACCTTCATATTAGGGAGAAGTCCAAATGGTCTGAGAATATATATATATTTTTGCTGCAGTCATTTTATGGCTCCGATCGAGAGAATAATATCCCTGAATTCGATTTATTGGTACAGTCCAAAAGCTAGATATCTAATGGAGTATAAATGGAACACCGACTGTTATTTGTAGCTGATTTCATCGTGGACATTTTATTTCAATGCTTCCATAATGCTGCCGTGTCGCTCAGAGGATTACTTCAGACAGCCCAATGAAACACCTGGGATTATTGTGTGGGATAATTACAATAGAGAAAACTTTCTTCATGGAAGAATTTCCATTTATCCTATTTAAATCCATTACATTAACTAACAAGAATGTGAGACGCGCACATATTATGCGAGGAATTATTATTATTCTTCTTCTTCTTCCTCATATATCTCTCCCGCAACTTGAAAATTATTATTTGGTCCATGGAAATAAACTTTTTGGTGTGAAGACAATTGTTCACCGCTTTGATTAAAGGGTCCCTCAAAACCTGAAGATCTGAGTTCTGCAACCAAAGTGTTTTTTTCTGGTCTTCTTATACGACAGCTGTATACATAATTACCATTATTTGCTCCGATGAAGTTATCGTTATCAAGAGGTAATAGATTTGCGTACAGAACTGTGATTTGATTGAATTTTATAGAAGCGTGCCTATATTCTTCATTGGCTGATGAAGCTACTCGAGTAGTTTCTAAAAGTCCATAAAGAGTATCGCTCTTCGCATTTCGAGCTGGGAGTCTTTGTATGTAAATGGTGCTACGTGGAGGGATATAAAAAAGATTTACTGCTTCTCCGACTTCTGTAAAAATTGAGATGTTTGTAATTTTTCTGTACTGCACAAATATTTATAAGTAAGTATGAGGATATTGGAAGAGAATTCTAAATGAACATTAAATTTATCGAATTAGGACCGTCAAGGTTATCTTGTTATTCACGTATTCTACAAGTTTAATCTAATACTCCTATGCTAGATAAAGAATTTATGAACGAACTGAATGCATGGATCCAATTGTCCATGAATTTAAAACTTCTAGAATATCGTAGAATACCCTGAATTCAATTGAATTTACGAGATTTCTTAAATCCTTTACACTTCTTTAATACGCCGTATTGATTAAATTATTTTTCACGTTCTCATCCTGAGTGGGAAGGTTAAAAATAATTCAAGTGAAAATTGACTTTCGCGGATTGATTGAGATCTCCACGTTTCGAGACCCCCTGAGTCAGAAAATAATGGTTTTTACGAAGGTATCTGTCTGTCGATAGTCTGTAATCTGTGTACTCGATAACCTTCGAAAGAATGATAATCTTTGATTGTGCTTTGGCACTATTTTCCGAATCCGTAAAAAAATGGACGAGTTCGTTAACCAGACTCTGATGAAAAATACAAACTCTTCTTGAATTATCAAAACTTATCTTGCGAGCCAAGTAATGCGAGATGTTAGTATCAGTTGCGAGTGTTGTAATGAGTTTGTGTTCCTTAATGCCAGTAGAGCGCATAGTCAAATTAATTTATAAAAAAACTCTCATTGAAAATTAAAAAATGCAATTATCTTCATAAAAGAAGAGGTTTCCAGCAGTTTTGCAATATTTAAAAGTCTGTGTATGCATTACACTCTAAACTGAATCAAGCACGTCTGAAGCCTTGCGCGGAGCGCGAAATCCGAATGACTCGCGCGTAGTGCGCCATGATAATGGCCTTATCTTTTTTGTGGTAATCGTAACCGGTGAATAGTCATGATCGATTGCGTTGGAAACTAAGGAGGGCACTATTATATTGAAAACATTTAATTCAACCTCAGGCAGTATTACCAAGCAGGCATTCATCCGAATACTGACCGCGCTCAAGATGCTCAACTGAAGTGATCGGAAACGAACTGGGTTTTTGAGATTCGCATGGCCGTTGACTATTGCATTCTTGAAATACCCTAAATTCTTGGATCCTTTCAATTCTTGAAATTCCTGTAACTTTATAATTATTGTAATTGTGCAATTGACCAGCATTATATCCACGTCTGTGAAAAAAGACTTTTCGGAATGGACGATATAAGAAAGAACTGTAAACACGTTTGCTTTGTCGACGACCTTCTAATTTATATTATGTGTACTCTGAATCGAATAAGTGAAATGTTTTTCCTAAATGAATGCAGAAGCGGAGAAGATACCTGATTGGGCAGAAGTTGATTAACTCGTTCACAATCTCAAAAAGAAAACCGCTGTAAATGTTAGATGTTTCTGGTGTTGTATTACTTAGAGGGTACAACACTACTCTAGGTGAGGGTGTATAATGTAATTATACGAGCATAATGAATATGGATGTCAAGTTGGACATGAAAAAAACGAGAGTTCTTGAATCTGGAAGAAAGGTAGGAAAGCATTAAGAAACCATACTTTGAATGGTGCCGAAAAGTTCCCGGGAGTGTACAAGCTATCACTATACGCAAAGCAATGGTTTGGTTCCCCTAACTCCCAGTTCGGTTACGGCTCAGTACACGACGCGTGCGCATTAGTGCATCGCACATTGCACTGGCAATCTGATGCTTTCCCAGTACAGATCTCCATTATTTCCTTTTACCAGATGGAATACTCGTACTGCGCAAACTCTAGAATCCCCATGTTCCCAGGGAGAGTGAGATGCTGTCACCGTTACGAGGCCCGACCCCAACGATAGCACCAGTCTTTCATAAGGATTATTGAGCGTTTTGTAGAGTGGTTCGCGTTAAATTTTCACAATTTTGTGTTCTATGGGTGGAAGTAGAATGAAATAGCATATAAGGAACCACTTGTCGTTTTCAGCTTTGATGATTCAGGAATAAATAATGCTTTATGAGTCTAGGTTTTCACAGAGGTGTCAGTAGAGTTTGGGCAGTATATGAATGTGTCGACGTTATACTTGTTACCAGAGTTTGACCGTCAACAGAATGAATATATACAGTCTAAATTTCTTGAAGTAGGATACACATCTTGCTTTAGTGAGACCGCATCCAACTCAATTGAAGTGAACTTCCACCTTTTTTTAGAATTACGACTCTGAAGATATATCAGTCGCTCCAAATTCGAGCGGAGTATTGCTACATTAATTGATGTAAAACAAAACAGTTAGTTTGCTGTCAACCAACTAAAGTAGTATCCGTAAGCAAGCTGTTTGATTGCAGCAACTGAATAGGTCGGTTACAGTGACTCATAGAACCAGACCAGTTCGGTTGCAGCAAACCCTAAGTCGGGTCAGTCCATAAGCAACTGAAGAGTTCGGTTGAGAGAACCTTATTTCTGGTCATGGTAACCAAACGTGAAAGTGTAAAAGATAAAGCCGAAATTGGTATATTTAGTTGTTTGCTCGCACCAACTGTGCTGTATGGTAGAAGCCTCCTTTTTAAATCCCTTACGTAAACATGCAACATAGAAACAATTATGGATACTGGTCTTATATTCTGTCTCATCGTCTACTTCATGCATCGGTCGTCTGTTACATTCTTTTCTGTTTTGAATTTTTCGAGCACCATATTTCACGATGCACTTACAACTACCCTCATATCTAGTGAAGTATAGTCCTCACTGATTCTATAAGCATCATTGAAGAATTTCATCTTTTTGAAATGCAAAATTAAACTATATAGTCTCTTTCTCACGTCTCACGTCTGTCATCAGTTTCTTGCTTGGACGGTAAACGCTGCTAGACCCGCGCTCCTCTGTATTTCCGCAATGTAAGGAGATGATCATCTTGAAAGTGTGCATGCGCTCTTGTTACCATCAATGTTGAGGGATTATAAGAATCATGATGCGCGTGCGCCAATATCATTCCTGCATTGTTTTCTACAATACTTCTCACTTCATATATAATTAAGATATTTTAGTTCACTTCTGAGATGGGCGTTGCTGAAATTCTAAAGTCTAGCAAGTAAATCCATAGTTATTCAAATCTGAAATATCTGTTCGCTGAGAAAAGGTGAAACTTCTAGTGATTTGAACTACAAAATAAAGTTGCCTTAGGCGAAATATTTTTGTGAAACTGTAATCATGGACTTATTGTGGATAATTTCAATAAATTCCAATTGTAGAAACATTGGTTTCGTTTGGGATTATATTCACTTGCAATGGTCGCTAGTTTGGCTAGTTTCCAGAAGATGAATATCCCTGAATTCGATTAATTTCATTCGAAGAATAGGTGTTTTTTCCTGTCTGTTCCCGAAATTTCACAATATCCAATTCAATGGCTACTTGCAGCCATAACTCTGATATCCTATAAAGTCTAAAGTAAACACTAACTATTACACGCAGCTGATTTCATCGTTGCCATTTCATTTCGATGCTCTTATGACCGTCTGGTGCTTCATATATATATA
>WSXT02235741.1:0-15952 GCA_011762715.2 Neuroterus valhalla
GGCCGGTCGAGAGCTGATGCCCAGTTGCGGAAGAGGTGTAGCATGGAGGGGGAAGGCACCGACGGCTGCTTCCCCTTTACCATTCCGCAATTCGACCTCAGCCCATTTAAACTATTTAAAGTCTGTTGTTTCAATTTTGCCGACAAATACATCCAGTTTTCTGGTCGGAAATTATTCTCGACACCTTCCTTTATTATTTTCAATAAGATTTGAACAAATTACTCGAGCCAATTAAATTTTTTAGCAGTATTTCAAACGATTTCTTGAATATTTCATTGATTCACTTTTTTAAATAATATTTTCTTGTATTATTCATGATAAGAACAGTAAATAATAATATGAATGTTATTTATACGGTAACTACTATCATGAGTTATATAATACTAAATTAATGATATAACCAATATACTATATAATTACCCAAATCTGTATTTTAGGCGATATTTACAATTATTTCATGAATCTCATTTCCTAAATAATTGTGATGTTTCTGTCTAGTTTGATTATTTATTGAGTAGCAAGTCAAGTAAGAGGGATTATAAATGTTTGTGTGTACATATATAGATGATATATTATGAAAAACAGTATATTATTTATACACAAAATAGGTGCATTAGCGGATACATAAAATTGAGAAACTATAATCCATTTTACGTATCCGCTGATGCACCTCTTTCGTGTATAAATAATATACTGTTTTTCATAATATATCATCTACATATGTACACACAAACAAATATTATTTATAATCCCCCTCACTTGACTTGATACTCAATAAGACTGCTAAAAAATTAGATGGGCTCAAGTAATTTATTCAAATCTTATTGAAAATAATTAAGGAAAGTGTCGAGAATGATTTCCGACCAGAAAACTGGATGTATTTGTCGGCAAAATTGAAATAACAGACTTTAAATGCACTAATCGCCCAAAGCTCGAAAAAATACACAAAAATCGATAAAAAACGCGATTTTCTCAGGGGATATTCTTATTCTTGCTGGAACGCACTCAGCAAAGTGCCTGGAATTAAATCCCGAAAGAAAATGTCATGTGCCTTTTAGGGCGGATTTGGGGCACATTAAGCCCACCGTGAAAGACATTGAGACAAATAGCAAAAAGAGGGGGGGGGGGGGCGTTGCATAGAACATTTGAAGGAAAAAGAGTTCGTTACAAGAGTAAAAAGGAGCATAAAGGCAGCAGCAGGTACTGAACTAGCGGAAGAAAATTAAAATAAGTAAAAAAATATGAGCAAAAGCAACTTCGTTTTGTATACAAAGAAGATACTACGTGGTCAAACATCTGTAATGACATTTTTTACATTTTTTTGCTATCTTTCACCATTTTTGGGAATTTTGGTTTACGATAAAAAAAAATCTTTCGTCAGTGCGAAGAAACTTGAGATTCAAGTTATAATAAGCAGAAAAAATGTTCGGTTCAGGTCAGAATATTTTTTTCTACTTTTGCTCATACTCATTTAAAGGGTTTTCCGCTATTGTCATCGTTGCCTCACCATTTTTCTCATTTTGAGGGTATCAGGACTAACGAACTGCAGATTTGGATTCTGTGGATCAAACTACATAAAAAATTTATTTGATACAAGTCAGAATAAATTTTTATGTTACTTTATTACACCGATTTAACACATTTTTATCGGTTTTTTCATTTAAAAAAAAATTAAAATTAGAAATTTTTTGTCGATGAGTTTGTTATTTATAGACGCGGCATTTCAGAAAAAGAATTTTCGATTTTTATTGATAGTATATTTCCTCTCATTTCCTATTTGAATCAAAGCTGAACTGCAAAATAAAGCACTCAGATTGGAACTCTTTTAAAATTTGAACCTCGTAAATTGAAGCTTAACAAATTTCCCATCCATTCCCTAAATCAAAAATGAATAAGTGAACTTCTAGATGTTGATAATTATGTCATTTTGAAGCGATTGGAGATAGAAACATAAAAATATAAACGATTTGAAATTCCGTTTGAAAATATTGAATGAACATCCTCTCTTATCCAAAAAATATTCAAATTGCAAGAGTTAAAAATGGAAAATTTTAGCCTGAACATAAGATTTGAAATGATACAGGAATTTTTCATTATGAATATATTGATTTGAAATTATTTCAGAATTGAAACAGCTCAATTTTCCACTTACATATCTGTAAATACTTTAGTTTTGATCAGATTCAGTTGCGTATTGAAAAATTAATTTTCCCGTTTTCCCGAACCAAAAATTTGTGGTCATCTCCTGTCCAATCGGCTATTCTGTTTGAAAATGGTTTTGGGGTAAAAATAAAAAAAATCAGTAAGGTCAAAAAAAAAAAAAATTTCCAATTAATTTTTCAGATATTTTTGTGGCATAAAAGTTCATTGATTCTGACAAATTCCTTTTATCATATTTCTCTTTCATTGAATTTGACATTTGTCTAATTATTATTATTTTTTTAAACAGGGAATGTCGAAGACATGGACAAATTTAACAGACGCTTGGTCAAAGTCACAAAACATCACAGCGAGGAAGCAAAACAACTTTTGAAGTTGATGGGTGTTCCTTACATTGATGTAAATATTATTTTGTGTTAATTAAGAGGTTGATTACTTCTCTAATTTGGTGTACACTCCTTCTGAAATCTTATTCAATCCTGAGCAATTCTTTGCAATCATTATGAAGTCTAGATCCACCTCTCTCAAATAGAGTTATTGTTGATATATCAACAAAAAAGTCTTAAGTTTTCAATTAAAAACATTTTAATTGAACCACAACAGACCAGTTTTCCAAATATGGTTGAATCCTCAACCGAGAACGATTTTACGGTTAATAATGCATTGTAGTGTACACCAAAAATCGGAATAATTGACCCCTCGATGGTAATTCCCTTAACCCGATCCATGAGTTTTGAAAAACAACTAACTATTGTAAATAATTTAAGGCCCCTTGTGAAGCTGAAGCGCAGTGTGCTGCGATGGTAAAAGCCGGAAAAGTGTTTGCAGTTGCTACTGAGGATATGGACGCCCTAACTTTTGGATCCAATGTTCTTTTGCGTCGTTTAACTTTCAGCGAAGCCAGAAAAATGCCTGTTCAGGAATTCCATTTCGACAAAGTCCTCGAAGGTTTAGAACTCAACAAGGACGAAGTTTGTATTTTTCACATTTATTTAATCTAATCAGGGAATACATCTATTCATTAAAAGATTAATTATTAAACCTGAAAGTTGGAGCTATTGAACCCTGGTGAACACATACCATCTCATATATTGATCTTTTCTAGTTCAAAATTCGACAATTTGGTATGAAAATTTCTCTTTTTGAATTGGAAATTCGATTATTTCGTTGAAACTTCACTTATTTTGTTGAAAATCGATTTTTTTGTAAAAAATTGTCTTTCTTCAGAATTCAATAGTCTCCTTCAAAAACTCTTCTTTACGGTTAACAATTCAAGTTATACAGTCAAACCTTTTTCATTTTAGTCTAACGAAAAATGTCACTATTCCATTTTTGTTTGTTCTCAAAAATTGACCTATTATAGTTAAAGGTTCATCATTCTAGTTAAAAATTCGTCTTTCTGGTTTAGATTTCAACTAATGCACTTAAAAATCTACAATCATATTTGATTCTTCATCATTTTGTGTAAAAATGTAATAATTTGTTTGAAAGTTAGCTTTTTTAAAATAAGTAATTTTTTCACTGATATTTTAACTTATCTCAATTAGAAATTCCATAGTTGTAGTTAAAAATGAATTTATTCAATTGAGCATTCATTCAATCAATTCAAAATTTGAGTAATCTGATTTGTGTTGAATTTTTTTTTTTTTTTTTTTTAATTTCAACCATTTTGTTGAAAAATTGTATTTTTGTCAAAAATTGAACTGTTCCAGTGAAATGTTCATAGTTTTGTTTGGAAGTTAGTTTTTTTTTGTTTGTTTAAAGTTAGTTTTTTCTATAAGTATTTTTTTTACTGAAAATTTAATTTATTCCAATTCCATAGTTTTAGATCAAATATTTTGTTAGTTCAACATCAATTTTTTTCAATCAAAAATTTGAGCATTAAAATGTTCGTTGACAACTTATCTTTTTCACTAAAAGTTAATTTATCTGTTTGAAATTGGTTTGTTGGAATAAAAATGTTACTGTTTCATTTTTTGGGTAAAAATCTTTATTTTTTTAGTTTGGAATTCGACTATTTTGTTTAAGAAAATTGTATTTGCTCTTAGATAATTATTCTTTCTATTGGAAAATTAATCTTCTTGTTTGAATACTCACCTTCATGGTTAGAACTTGGAGTATTCCAATTAAATATTTATCTTTTTATTGAAAATTCATCTTCTTAGTTTGAAATGTAACTGTTCTGGTTACAGATTCATTATGTTCATTGAAAATTCATCACATTGGTAACAAAATGAACTTTTTTTTTTTTCGTAAATTGACTGTTTTCAATTCTAAGTTTAATTGTTCCAATTTTTGTTTTAAAAAAATGGATTTTTTTGTTAGAAATTTGAGTATTCTTTTTAAGACAGGAAATAATCGGGAATTTTAAATCGTCCGCCAAAATTTGTTTACATTGTTCATCCTTTTTTTAGTTGAAAAATCAAGTTCTTGTTTGAATATAAACTTGTTTGTTGAAAATCAAGTAATATTTTTTTAGTGAAAATTCAAGTATTTAGTTAAACATTGATTTTTGAATTCGAAAATTAAACTATTTCTTTGCGAATTTATGTTCTTCATGGAAAATTTGCTTTTTTTGTAGAAAATTAATCTTTATGGTAAAAAAATGCATCTTTTTGCTTAAAATAAATCTACTAATTTGAACATTCATCATTATACTTGAAAATTCATCAGTTGGGTTGAAAATCAATTACTCCAACTGAAAATTAAACTGCTTCATTTTAAGTAGGAAATTGATAGTTTCTAGTTCAAAATTCGACAGTTTGATGAAAATTTGTCTTTTTGAATTGGAAATCCAATTATTTCGTTGAGAGATCGATTTTTTGTAGAAAAGTATTGTTTTCTTCGAAAGTTAATATTCTTCTTCAAAACTTGTTCTTTATGGTTAACAATTGAAGTTATGCAGTCAAACCTTTTTCACTTTAGTCGAGCATTCATCTAGATAAAAACTCTTACGCTTTGTTTGAAAATCATTTTTAAGTCAAAAATTTCACGATTCAGTTGGAAAAAATTCGTCTTCTGGTTCAAAATTCAATGACTTTAGTCAAAATTTACGATTCCATTTGATTCTTCATCATTTTGTGTATAAATGTAATAATTTGTTTGACAATTTTTTCTTTGTTTGTTGAAACATGGTTTTTTTTTAAACTTAGTTTTTTCTTTGGAAGTAATTTTTTTCAACCGAAAATTTAACTTATCCCAATTGAAGATTTCATATTTTCAGATATAAAATATTTGTTCAACTGAACATCCATTTTTTTTTTCAAAATTTGAGTAATCATATTTTCGTTAACAATATTCATCTTTTTCAGTAAAAGGTAATTTATCTGTTTAAAAACTCAACTCCTTCAGTTGAAGATTTTTTTTTTAGCATAAAACATTTATGCTTGGTTTAAAATTGTTTTTTTAAACTAAAAATGTTACTGTTCCATTTATGGTTGAAAATAAGTATTTTTTGTCTTTGGAATTCGACTATTTTGCGAAAACATTATATTTTTTCTTAGGAAATGATTCTTTCTATTTGGAAATTAATCTGCTTCTTTGAATATTCACCTTCATGGTTAGAAATTGGTGTGCTCCTGTTAAATATTTATTTTTTTAGACTGTTCTGGTTACAGATTCATAATGTTATTTGAAAATTCATCACATTGGTTGAAAAATGAACTATTTTGTTGGAAATCCGTTTTTTTTTCGTTTTCGTGAATTGACTGTTTTCAATTCGAAGTTTAATTGTTCCAATTTTCGTAATAAAAAATGGATTTTTTTTTCGTTAGAAATTTGAGTTTTCTTTTCAAAATATAAATATTTTACTTTTAGTTGACCAGGAAAATTGAAGAGCTTAACCGTGAAGAACCGGGAAATGAATTTTTGGAATTTTCCCAGAAAATAGTTAAACTATCTTGAACATAAAAACATGAATTTCCAGCCAAAAAGAATGACTTTTCAACCAAATTTCAATGAAATTTTCGACAAAAAATTAAAGTTTCGACAAAAAAAAAGATGATTTCCTAACTAAAAATTCCATAGTAGACTTTTGGTGAAAATTTGAAACATTTTAGTATACCAAGATTAAATAGTTCGAGTATTTTGGTTCTTTTATCATAATTAGTTCCAAACTAAATCCTTCACAGATGTCCTAGTGACAGAGAATGAAAAATTTGAACACTACCTTGGAGGGGCCTGACTAGAACTTACTATTTTAGTATCTGAAACTTCTGGAAGTTCGAAATAAAAAACCAAGAATCCAGAGACCAAATTGGACAAATGCCCTGAAATGTCTTTACTAAAGTTTTCAAAAACAGCATAAAAATAAAAAAGAGTGGAAATGCATTTTTTTCCGGTGGATTTTCTGGTTTTTTATTTTCAATTTTCAGGAGTTTCAGATACCAAAATCGAATGGGGACAAATTGGTCGATTTCTGCATGAGTAATTTTTTATTTATTTTTTACAGTTCATCGATCTTTGCATAATGTTGGGTTGCGATTACACCGACAGTATCAAAGGCGTGGGACCAAAGCGGGCAGTAGAGTTAATAAAAACTCATAGATCTCTCGAAAAAATTCTCGAAAATCTTGACACGAAAAAATTCCCAGTCCCGGAAGATTGGAATTACAAGCAAGCACGGATTTTGTTCCAAGAACCCGAAATAACAGATCCCGAAGAAATTGAGGTCAATATTTTAAAATAAATTATCCTATCAATTAGATCGATAATCGTCTCGAAATTCTCAACTTTTTCTCAAATTTCCCTTTTATTTTCTAGTTGAAATGGACGGATCCCGATGAAGAAGGTCTGGTCAAGTATCTCTGTGGAGACAAACAATTTGCCGAGGAAAGGGTCAGAAATGGAGCCAAAAAATTAGTGAAAGCCAGAAACACTTCGACTCAAGGCCGACTCGATTCATTTTTCAAAGTTCTGCCCAATCCAAATCCTCCGAAGCGCAAAGTAAGATTAACTCAAAAAATGATCTCTTTTTCATTTCTCTTATCGTTCGGTTTTCGTTTTTACACTTTATTCATTCTATTTTTTAGGCTGATGAGAAGAAAACTCCCGCGAAAAAAGGAAAGACGGGCGGAAAGCGAGGAAGAGGAAAGTAGGCACTTTTGAAAAAATCTAGGATGTATAAATTAATCTGCGTTTTGTAATGATGTTATTGATATGAGATCAACTTGTAATTGTTTTCGCAAATGCGAAGAATTTTGTATCTGTGACTGCGACCCTTGTTTATTTAAAAATGTGTGAGCGAAACGAAAACTGTCCCGAGTTTAATAAATATTACCTTTTTTTTAATCTTCAGTTTATTTAATCCCTCGTGTGTTTTGGTAGGAAAAAAATAATTGAATTTGTAACTAAGAAAAATTTATTTCCAACCACTCTAAAAAGAAACAGAATGGCAATCGAACTGTTGACTTTTTGAGCCAAAAAAAAAACAATTTTAAACAAAAATGAATTTTTGAAAATTTTAATCAAGAAAGAAATTTTTCATCAAAAAATGGAATATTCCTACTCTAAAAGGAAAATTTTTCCGTTTTAAAATACAAATATTTACCAGAACAGTTGAATTTTTTACCAACAACAAAGACTAACAAATTATTCGAATTTCGAGGAAAAATTCAAATGAATTAGTCAAATTTTCAAACAAAAAAAATTACTTACCAAATTCTTAAATACTCAACGAAAAGGTTTTCTTTAGAAAACAGTTGAATTTATAATATAAAAAGAAAACTTTCCAACAAAATAGTTGAATTCTACTCAGATAAATTCTCAAACAAAAAATATGAATCGTGGATTTTTTTAAAGACTGGAATTCGCTACCAACAAATATAAGTTTTTATATCAAAAATATAATAAGTCTTTCTGACCGAGAAGAAGTAACTTTCAACCAGTAATAGGTTTTTGATTTTGGATACGAATTTTGTTTACGGTTGTCTTTTTGAAATATTTCATGAGAGTAATTGAATTTATATTTCTGGAGTTAAATAGGAATTTTAATGCATGCAGAATTCAATTTTTCATATTTTTTAAATTTTAATAGTACAAAAATTATAGATAAATATACTAAAGGATTATTTTCCAAAAATTATAATTGTATCAATTCTTCATTTTAACATATTTTTCAATTCAAAAATACATTTTATTTATAATCGATTCAGTTTTTTTTCTGTAATTTGATTTTGTAGAAAGCGACACAAAAAGAATTTGTTTTGAATCTTCGCGCTTATATGACATTTCCTTATTTCAAACCGGAAATCGTGCTACCAGCTCCGATTGTCATTTGTTTTCACGTCACACGTGCGCGTGTGTTTGACCGCATAACCTGTAAGTGACTTATACGAAATATTGTTATTTTGGCAATAAAGTAAAGTTTGTTGTCGAGTGAAAAATGGAGGCTGATTATGATTTAATCAAAACTATCGATGATGATCAAGAAGTCCCAGATTTTTCGGATAAATCGGACGAAGAGGAAGATGTAAGTACTGACATAACCTCCAAATTTTGTTTTTAACTTTAAAATTCTTTGAAATATGAAATAAGAACTTGCAAAAGTAGTTCTAATTTTCTTATTTGTTGCTTACGCAAATTTTGTACTCTAACTTTGCTCAAAAATCAGTTTGTTCCATGTAATTTTATATTTGTTTATCACCCTATATTTTCGGGGTTTTTAATTTAAATTAAAAGTTTATCGTATACTTTACGCATACAATATACACTTTACGTATGATTCCATTCCTCTGTATTTATTTTATATGAAATTTGACAAGTTAACAAATAATTTGAGATAACTTTTAAATCAAAGTTTTATTTTTGTTCATAAAAAATTAGTTCCAACCACGAAGACAGAAGAAAAAAGAGCAAAAAGATTTCGACAACGATTTTCAATTCATAAGCACTACTTCTGAATATAACCAGGACACTTGGAATGATTTGAGCAAATATATAAAGCGAAAAACAAAAACAAAGCTCGATGATAAAATAAAAATTGCGAGACGTGATCGCCAGGTAACAATTTATCTCTTTTCTCGAACGATCTGCAATAATGTATAATTTTGTTGACTTTCATTTTTCTTCCAACGAAACTTTTTCCAAACGTTTCGTAATTTATCAGAATGGAACCGTCGAAGTCGAAATAGATCCTGAATTAAAAGAAGTTCATGGGGACGATGGTGTTTACCTTTCGGACGAGGATCTTAAAAAAGGTAAAAAAAAAAGAGTTTAGAAACATTTCTTGCATATTTTTCTCCCTCATAGAGGAACTTCATAATGGTTACGATCTCACTACTAATGTCGCTAACCTGACCATAGGATTTCTAAGAATATTCATTACAATTGAGTGTCCCCATGCAAGAACAAGACGTAGATTTTTCTAGCGTGACGGAGTTGTCCCCTGACGATTGAAAATTCAAATTGGAAATTTTTGAATTTTAAAACATGTATCATCGTAGATAATTACATTGCGCATCTATTCGATTTTTGGCTTTGACTCGTGCTCAAATCCATACTTTTTAGAATTTCTTCATAAAATTCAGAGGAAATATTTCTTATAGTATCCTTGTTATGAAAATTATCGATAAAACTTTTCAGCTTTATTTATAACTATATAAAAAATTATTTTCAGAGCTATTGTATAATTCGTTCCCCGAAACGTTTGAATGTTCTGCTTATCGATGAAAGTTTGAGCAAACAAAAACTTCCTGCGGAGAAGTTGTTCAGAAAGGTACAAAGAAGTTTTGTACAAAGGCTTTTTTAGAATAAATTAATAGGTAAAAAACTGTTCACGCTTAACTTTGAGCGAGCGACTGATCCTCATTCGTGTATTATGCCGAGTCGGGACATCTTTCCCTATACGGCGGTGCAATGAACTCAAAAGTGGATTATTCAAACATTAGATGACCGTCAAACGTCCTTCAGCCTTCTTGATCCCAAAAGAAACCAGAGCATTGCAGTTTTCTGCAAAAACAAAATAGATCATTTCTATTCTGACTATGGAAGTGCACACTTCGTAAACGAATTGCAAGTTTTAGCTTTAGTGAGAACTAAATTTATAGTTTATAATGATAAAATTATGGTCTAAACTAATTTTCAAATTACTGTAATGGAAAGTGAATCCCAAGGTTCTTTCAGAGAGAGGAAGCGAACAAAAGATGAAGAAGCGTGGGCTAGAAATGTTATAAAACATGCCGAAATAGACTACGTATAACATTTAGTTGGGTTTTTCTTTCGGTAACAGCTTAAGAAAATGAGGTTCTCTTTATTCTATATTTTGAACTCCTATATAAATATCGTTATAAAAGCGTATTTTATTGAAAATTCAAAAATAAAAAGAAGATAGAAGTAATAATATTAAAACATAAAAATTTCATCCCAGGAAGTGACTGGAAGAATTGTTAATTATCGGGTTAAACATCAAATACATTTAATAAATTCCAATAATAATTCTATGATAAAGATTTTGAAAACAAACTTTTTTAAATACAGGGCAAAGAGTACGTCTCCACTTCTAAGAAACTTGTTTCTGAAAGACATTTTGTACCAGTTCAAAACTGCTGTAGGCAGAAATGTTTTTTGAAGCTTTTAAATTTTGCACAGAGTAAGTTTCATGACCAATTCTGGAATCTGGGAGACTACACCAAGCAAAATATTGTTCTCAGTGCGTTAATAAAATGCAAGGACCCTTTGCGAGTAAATGCTACCGAAGTTCCGCGTCTAATCTTGTGGACATATTATTTCTCAACTGATCAAAAAAAATATTGTTGTATTCAAACAATTTTCGTTTAAATTTTTGAATATAGGGAAAGGAAGTTTAGAGTTTTATGCTGCTACGACAGGAAGTGAACTAGATTTTCACAAAAATACCTACAGCAATTTCTTCAACCATCATATTAACTTTTCATTTAAATCACCGAGAACAGATGTTTGCAATTAATGTTATTTAAGTTCTATACTTGTTGTACAATCTGATGGAATTGCAAATCACACCAAAAATGTTCAGGAATATCAGGCTTCAAAAAAAGAACTGCTTTCAGAAGAAAATGTACTTTGCTGTGAATTCGATTACGCACAAAATCTTCCATTCCAAAAAATTCCCGTTTCAGAACAGTTTTATAAAAGATTACTCTGGTTATATTTATTTAACATGCACGTATTTACCTCAAAAAACAGTTACATGTTCCCCTTCTTAGAAGGTAGTGCGAAAAAGGGAGCGAATACTGAGTTCAGTTTTTTACGACACGTGATTGAAAAAGAATTTTATGAAACATGTTTCACAAAAATTGTACTTTTTTCTGATGCAGCAGGCCGACAAAATCGAAATTACGCAGTATTTGCTTTCTTCTTAACACTATGCATAGATCTTAATATTGAAATCTGGCATATTTTTTCTGTTCGCGGTCACTCCTATTGCCAGTGTGATCAAAATTTTGGTTTATACTTGCGAAAAAAGAATAAACTATAGCAAATTGAAACAGCAGCAAAGTACATTGAACTGATCAGAGATTCTCGCGATCCTCCGTTTGTTATGGTAGAATCAGCAAACAATATTTTGCACGATATTGAAAAATCTTTTAAGGGAAATGTACGAATTCCGAAAGCTATGAGAATCAGTCAGGCTTGTGTAATTAAATATTTACCAAAAGGCAATGTACAGCTTTTTGATAATTATTACGTCGAAAATCCTTCTTTGTTTACTATTAGGGCAAGCATTAAACTCAGAGACTTGGAAAAGATTGCCCCACCAAAAGTCGGTCTCATCAAAGCTAAAATGAATGACGTTAAAAGCTTACTTGAATATCTTTCTCCTAAAGGTCAAAGATTTTCCACGAATTACTTTGCGTCGATAACAAAAATGGAAGAAAATGAGTATTCGCTAAGTAAATTAAAATTTGATACATTTTATGTCAATTGAAATGTAATTATTTATTTTTAAATCTGACCCCCTTATTACCCGCCTAAACTCTAAGACATCGCGACTCGGCGTAATGCACGCATAAAGATCAGTCGCCCGCTCAAATTTTAGCGTGCACAGTTTTTTACCTAATAATTTATTCTAAAAAGCCTTTGCAGAAAACTTCTTTGTACCTTTCTGAACAACTTCTCCGCTGGAAGTTTTTGTTTGCTCAAACTTTCATCGATAAACAAAACACTCAAACGTTTTGTGGAACGAATTATGCAATAGCTCTGAAAATAATTTTTTATATTTGCATAAATAAAGTTGAAAAGTTTTATTGCTAATTGTCATAAAAAGAATATTATAAGGAATATTTCCTCTGAATTTTATAAATAAATTCCGAAAACTGTGGATTTGAGCTCGAGTCGACAAAAATCGACTTTGAAAAAACTCGTTTTTTGCAATTTGTTAAAAAACTAAACAAAGTACGATTTTCTTGTAAGAAAAAAAGATGCGGAATGTAATTATCTATGATAATATACATATGTTTTAAAATGAAAAATTTCCAATTTGAATTTTCAGTCGTCAGGTGCCAACTCCGCCGCGCTATAAAAATCTACGTCTTGTTCTTGCATGGGGACACTCAATTTTTCTGTAGCCTTTTGTCCTATTTAAAAAATAAATTTTCTACCCAATACAACTTTTTTTATTCTCGCCGTTCCAAATTGATTTAAGGGTTGATCAAGATATTCGAAAAATCTGTTTTTTTTTCAGAAAACTTTTTTCATTGATATGATTGGAAGTTAATGCGAGAATAGGAAATGATTCGAGACGTTTTGATTGATCTATTTTTTTTTCTTTATTTCAAATACCTCATATAATGGGAACAATTATTTACAATAATAATAACTTCCTCTATGAAGAGGCTAATATGTTTGCTAATTAATAATAATGAAACAAAATGCTTATCAAATCAGCACCACAGAAACAAAGTGGAAAATACCCAGAATCAAATTCACAGGTAGTTTGAAATTCAAATCAACTTAAGATTATTATTGTTTTATAAGCAAAATCCCTTTTCACAGATGACTTCAAAACGAAGCAAAAGAAAGGGAAAAAATTCGAGGCAAAAAAAGATGTAGAACTGATGGATTTTGAAGAGTGTTCATCATACGATACGTCCACGACTTTTCACCAAATGAATCTTTCAAGACCTTTAATGAAGGTTAGTATTTTATTTATTATCTTTATTACATCTTCTATTGAATTTCCTGAAAACTTTTGAGTTTTATTGGAATATTTGAAAAAAATTTGAATTATTTGAAATATCTGGTTAGTTTCTTTTGAATTCTTATCTTTTTCTTTTTTTTTCACTTCCCTTTCATTCTTTTGAATTTTCTCCGAAATCGCTGGAAGTCTATTGAATCATACTGATTATACACATAATTATTTTCATTTGTTTTAATTCTCTTTAATTCATTAGAATTCTTATGAATTTTGTTGACATATTTTGAATTCCGTTGAAATCTCTGGAATTATTATTGTAATATTTTCCGAATTTCTTGAATTTTTTGGAATTCTTTTTATTCTCTTGAAATTTTTTGAACCCACCTCTTATTCGTTTGAAGTTTTGAATATTCTTGATTTTTTTTAATCTCTCGAATTTGCATTTAAATCTCCTTAATTCTTTGAATTATCTCGAATTCTTTGAAATCTCCTGTATTCCCTCCAAAATGTTGGATTTTTGTTCAATTCTCTTAATTTTTTTTTAGTTATAAGATTGTTTCGGATTCCTCTAAAATTTGCCTGAGTTTTATGAATTATTTTGTGCTCTCTTTCAGTTCTTCGAATTTTCATGAATTCTTTTTGACTCTTGAAGTATCTTGTTAAATTTATCTACAATCTCTCGAATTCTCTCTGTTTCTCTTTTTCTCTTCAATTCTTTTGAATTCCGTTGAATTTTTCAAAATTATTCCGAACTCTTTTGAGTCCTCTTGCTTGTTTTCAGTTAATTTGAATTCTTTTTTCTCTTGAAATCATAGAACAAAGTCATTGATTTTTTTCGAATTCTCTTAAATTCTTGAAGTTCCTCCTTTTTCTTTCATTCTTCGGCTTTTTTTTTTATTCTCCCAAATTCTTAGACTTATCTTGAATTTTTCGAAATCTCTTGAATTCTTTTTATATCTTCCAATGCTCCTAGATTATTCGAAACTTTTTTCAATTCTTTTGTGTACTCTTCAATTTCTTCAAATTCTTTTCATTATCAATAATTCCCTTAAAATCTTTTATCTTGAATTTATCTTGAATGGTTTAAAACTCTTTTGGATTTCATTCAGATATTTTTAATTCTTTTAAGCTTTCTTCAATTCTTCTCAATTTCCTCGAATTTCGAGATTTCTCCAATTTCTAGTTCTTTCGAATTTGTTTAATTCTTCTGATTATCTTTAATTCTCTGAGATCTCTAAAATATCTCTATTTCTCTCACAATCTCTTAAATCCTTTTGATTCATTCCATTATTTTCAATTCTCTTGATTCTCTTAAGTCCCCTCAAAATCTTTTGAATTCACTTATAACCTT
This sequence comes from Neuroterus valhalla, assembly GCA_011762715.2. Lineage (NCBI taxonomy): Eukaryota > Metazoa > Arthropoda > Insecta > Hymenoptera > Cynipidae > Neuroterus > Neuroterus valhalla. The sequence goes on from WSXT02235741.1 coordinate 14,622, forward strand.
ACTAAGATCTTCTGAATATCCTTTTATTATTTTGAATTCTTCTAAACGTTTTCTAACTTCTTCAATTCTTCTGAATTTTCTTCGATTCTTTCAGAAATTTCTTTTATTCTCTTCAATTATCTTGAATTCCTTGGGTTCTTTTCAAATTTTTTCCATTCTTATAAATTATTGGAATTTTCTTGAATTTTTCCGAATCCCTAAGTTCCCTCAAAATCTATTTTATTATTTTGGATTCTCTTTCATTATTTGAGTTCTTCCTAATTTTTCTATATCTTATGCATTCTTATCATTCTGAATTTTTTTTTATTTATTTCATTTTTTTATTTCTCTTGCATTCCTTAAGTTTTCTCGAATTTTTGGGTTTGAATTTTTTTCAATGCTCTCGAGTTCATTGAATTCTCTTGATTGCTCAAGTTCCTTCGAATTTTTCAACTTTCTGAAATTCAATGGATTATTTGAAATCTTTCAAATTATCTTACTATCTCCTGAATATTTTTAAATTATCTTGAACTTTTGCCCTTTTTTTCAACTTTCCCAAATTTTATTTCATTCTTCTCATTTCTCTTGAATGTTTTTATTTCTTCATAATTTTTCTAATCCTCTCAAATTTTAAGAATTCTTTTGCATTTTTTTCGAATTTCTCAAAAATTCCATTTCGTTATTTTGAATGTTCTCTCTAATTTTTTTATATCTTTTGCATTTGTTCAATTCTCCCAACTTCTTCGAAATCTCGTGGATTCGCCTTCAATTCTCTTTTAGTATTCTCGCATTTCTTAAGTTCTCCTGAATTATCGTATTCTCTTGCAATCTTTGAGTTCCTTCTAATTTTTTTAGTTTAACATTTTTCCTAATTCCCTTGAATTCTTTAGATCCTTTCGAAATTTATTTATTTACGGATATAAACTATTTTTTTCGCAGCGTCTCCAATTCAAAATATTATTATTGATTTAAGGCCACGTCAACGATGAACTTTATTCATCCAACTCCAATTCAAGCAGCAGCAATTCCGGTCGCTCTAATGGGTAGAGATATTTGTGGATGTGCTGCGACTGGAACGGGTAAAACTGCGGCTTATATGCTTCCAACCCTGGAGAGATTACTTTACAGGCCCGTAAGAGGAGCTGCTGTTACTAGAGTTTTGGTACTCGTCCCGACAAGAGAATTGGGAGTTCAAGTTTACGAAGTCACTAAAAAATTGGCGCAATTCACGACAATTGAGGTGGGATTGTCCGTTGGAGGACTCGAAATTAAATATCAGGTGAAGATATTTTGAATTAGGGGCTGTACTTAAATTACGTAACAAATCCAAGGGGGGAGGGGGGTCAAAAGAT